>BSBK01009487.1:0-215000 GCA_027943335.1 Chamaecyparis obtusa
TATCGCAACAAATGCTTCACATATTCATGCAGGTGAATTCTCCTCAATCTTGGCTCTAACCAATCACATCTTCCATCAGGAAACAATGTTGGAAATGCCATATCTAACAATCTTGATGTGACATATTCATTGATAGGTGATGCACCTATAGCTAGCCATTCAATTAATGCAGATGGAACTACCTTAGGATTGTTAACCCATGCTTGGATTAATTCCATTTATCTTTGAGCATTAGGTGGTCGTGAAGCCATAGACATTGTGTGTTGAATTACATTACCTTCATCCATCTCCATGACTGGACCCATAAAAACCACTTCATTTGCATCAGAATCAAATTCCATGTGGACTATCCTCAATCTATTAAAAACATTTTGATCATTATTTGTACGCAAGTCATTGAGAGCATGTTCATCAATTCTAACATCTGCATAAAACTTGTCAATGGTCTACTTTGTACTTCAATGCCCTGTACACATGATCCCTGTTTACGGTAAATTTATAATGTGTACCACATTGATCCGTTCTACAAATAATAATAATTGGCAAATGCTTAATTGTGTGTCGTAAAACTTTGGCCACTTGTTCTACATGTTGAGGAAAACTTATAGTGTGCCCTTTGTACTTATATTGACTACCAGTTGCATGTGTAACTTGCAGTATAGGACTGACATGTGTAATCAACATCTCTTTAACTTGAGTTAAATTTGCAGGCTCTTCTGGTTGAGATCCAGGGTCCATATTGTTTGAAGATGAAAACCTGTGAGTTCCTCTTTCTTGTCTACACCTATTGCATATTGGGCCTTCATAGGTACGATATACTTTCATTGCAAGATATGATTCTTGAAAAACATGACACATTTGAGGAGTCTTCAAAGTATCTATCTGATGCCTAGACTGCATTTGCAATCTTCTAAATTTAGTTTCAAGCATACGATTTGGGTTTCCCATGTTTTCCACAATACCTTCAACATCAACATTCATTTCTAATTGATTTTCATGTTGTGGCATTTGTAGAACACGCTCTATAGATGCAGACTCTTCATTTTCAACATCTAACTGAATGTTTACATTAGGTAGATTGTTATATCTATGGCTCGGTTCTGGATCATCTTGAATCAGTTGAGGCCCTTCATTTTGAAGGCTTTGAACAGAAGTTCGTTGATGGTTGTTCATTGAAACATTTATATCAGCTCTATTTTTAGTTTCTAATTGTTCCATTATTACCTCTGCCCTTCTTCTATGAACTATTTGTCTATCAGTTTCATTACGCTTGACCCTATGTTGTTCTCTTTGACTTTCAGTCAATTGTTGTTGCTGACGTCTGTGAGACGCTCTTCTATATTGTCTTTGATATTCTCTTCTAGCTTCTTCTGATTCAAAGATCAACCTCGGTCTCACCATATCTAGTATGGAATAACATTAAATTAGTGACCTAAGCAAACTTTATATTATACATATGTTAAAACATTCTAATAATTAGAAAGAAAGAATTTTACTTGTCAATTAATATGTTTTTATATATATACATTTGATTTAGAAAATGCCAATTTATAATACATTGCAATTTAGTTGTGATAATTTATGTATCATATTTAAATTCATATTTAAACATACAGAATACAAATTCTGAAAAATAAAAGACAATAAGAATACTTTGAGTGTAGACACCATAAAAATTTGACATGCATGGAGTGAATTAGAGCCAAGATATACAAGAATAACAAAATAATTTTTTTAAAAATAATAATTGATATACAATAAGGATTGCAAGAGTCTAAAGGCCATTTTGTGAAAACGCGACAACACGGGATCTCTTATTTGTAATACTAAGCAATCAATCCAAAAACATACATGATCCAATTTGGATCTCAATACAAACATTAATTATCAACATTTAAGTTCCAGTATGTTTGCCTCCATCTTCCCCTAACCCATTCTTACTCTGCTCGTACGTGGGCGCGTGAATACAGCTTCAAAGTGTGAGAATTAGGAAAGTACACCTCATAGGACTCTACCTGACTAAGGGGGGAAACAAATATGTCAACAGTCATGCCCGACCACCAACAGTCATTGTCTAGCACTTCAACTGCAAATCCAGGGGGTACAAATTGTGGCAAAGTAATAGGAGGCGGAATAGGTCTCATATAATCTACATAGACCTCCTCAACAAGGGGCTCTCAAGCCCATTCATTGTTTATGAAATGGTGGTACTTGACACAATATTTTGTCACCTCACTATTGTTAATAATGTCTATAATTGTTGCCTCGAACCAGGCCCCTTCGAACCCCTCTTCATTAGAGCTAATCTCAACCTTCATGCCCATAGTAAAATCCATGTATATGCCTAATTTATGATTACAAACATAAATAAATTAAAACTTAACTAAATTCAATTTCATTAAATGAGTTTCAAAATATAATTTTGTATACGAAATGATGTAAACCTAATTTTAAAGAACAATTGATTATATGAATTTCATTAATTTCATTAATACCATTAACTTAATCAATTTCATTAAATCTAATTTAAATGAAATTGAGTAACATAAATATTGAAACATTCGCATATTTTGTAAAATAGCAACAAAATGTTGTGTTTTAAACTAACTATGAAAATAGCAATAAAAGAAATATAATTTTAATGTCATTAAACAAAATCAACTTCATTAAGCCAACTTCTAAATCAATTTTGTAACATTAGAAGACCTTATACATTCATATTAATATACTAATAAATTAATTTTTAAATATAATAAGGAATTGAAATCTAAATGCAATATTCTAAAGGTAACATTGTAAATGGAAATCTCCTAAATTTATACAAAAATAAAATATAATTAATCTAAATCAAATAATTAATATTTCTAACATTTAAATCAAGTAAAAAATAAATTATAATTATTAATTGTTACATTATTTAAAGCAAATAAAAATTACTAATTGTAAAGCAAATGAATCAAATTTAAAGCAAACAAATCAAATAAAGGTAATATTCAAAATGGAAATGTCCTCAATTTATATAATTAATCTAAATCCTAATTTGTAACATTAAAAAATTAGTAATTGCAATTTTAATTATATAAATCCTATTAAAATAAATATAATTTTAACATTTGAAAGTAACTATTAAATTAATTTTAAAATCTAATTAGGAATTGAAATCTAAATGTAATATTGTAACGGTAATATTGTAAATGGAAATCTATATCTAATAAATTTTTACAAAAATCTATATCTAACAAAGTTAATATTCAAAATTAAATTTATATAAAAAACAAATATTACACCATAGTGGCATTGCCATCCACAATGTAAATAGATTATTTAAATAAAAAATCTATATTTAAACCAAAAAATCTTTATTACACCATGGTGGCATTGCCATCCATAATGTAAACAGATTTTATTTTATTTTTCGGTAAAAATGGACGGATTCATTATATTTTTATTAAAAACTACTTCAGTAAGGCTCAGGGAGGAAAGAAGTAGTAAGAAAACCTCCTATCGTTGCCAAAATACATCGAGGATACATTAAGAGAGAAACCAAAAAGGCTTGAGAATAACCAAAAATTTCCTTTGTCTCTAAAAAATACATGCGAGAATCAAAGGAAAGAGGACTAAAAACAACACTACCCAACACGTGCAGCCATAAGTATATGAAGACATCTAAATAGGCCCATAAGGCCCCCAAAAAACCCCACAAAACTTATTACAGTTGCGCCAAAAGATCAGCCCCTTGGCATGACCAAGTTGTGGCAATAACATGAACATTTACATGCATGACTTGAAGAAGAAAACTCCACCGAGAATGATGATATAATTTATTTAAATCAAAAAATCTAGATTTTACAAAAAATCTATATCTAACAAAGTTAATATTCAAAATTAAATTTATATAAAAAACAAATATTACACCATGGCGACATTGCCATCCACAATGTAAATTGATTATTTAAATATATAAACAGATTATCTAAAGTGAATATTTATAATTAGAAAAGGATAAGAATTAGATCTAATAACTATATTAAACAACTCCAAAATAAATCATTTCAATTTTATTGCATAATGAACAATGGTTACATTAGAAATACCACCTATCATATTATGACATAAAATGTAGTGGAAAGTCCTCTTTTAAATTTAAGAATTGTATTTAAAGAATATTAAATACAATTCTTAAAACAATATTAATCTAAAAACAATATAAAACTATATCAATCTAAAAACAATATTAATCTAAAAACAATATCAATCAAAAAACACTATAAAACTAATATAAAACTATATAAAAAAATTATTTTTGATATAGTTTTATATAGTTTGATATTACATCTAAAATAATCTAATATCAAACTATATAAAATTAATTTAGATTAATTTTATATAGTTTGATATTATATTATTTTAATCTAATATTAGTTTTATATATCAAACTATATAAAATTAATCTAAAAAAAAACTATATAATATGAGATCTAATAAAATAGATATGATATCAAATATTAGATCTAATATTTGATATCAGATATTAGATCTAATATCAAACAATATTTGATATTAGATTTAATATTAAGCAATATTTAATATTGCATTTTATATAGTTTGATATTAGATGTAATATCAAACTATATAAAATAATATTAAAATAAATTACTATCAAACTATATAGAATAACATTAAATTAAATGCAATATAAAACAAAATCTATTTACCTGTTTGATATTGATGAAAGTTGCCTGCAAATTAGCTCTTTGCAATGCAATCCAGCTCTCTACAATGCAATCCTCCTCTCTGCAATGCAATCCTCCTCTCTACTATTCACAAATTTCTCTCAAATCTCTAACCTGCAAATCCTCTCTCAAATCCTTGAACTTGCAAACAAAAAAATAGCTCGAGAAATGAAGAGCACTCTTTTATAAATGAAGAGTGACTCTTCATTTCTAGAACATTTCGTATTCCAAACGTCCATTCATTTCTAAAAATATGTTACTAATTTCTAAATATTATAACACAACGCATTACATTGGGGTATGTTTAAATAAAATAATTTAAAAAAATGTTAAAACGCATCACATTGGGGGTACTGGCTATTGGTGCCAGCCGCACGGGCACCGTGCACTTGGCTACTGGCGCTGGCAGCGCCAGTGCAGTGCTGACGTACACACTGCACTGGCGCTACCAGTGTCGGCAGCCAAGTGGCCACGCTGTGCAGCACACGCCCCCACTCCCATTCAAAATGCGTCTAGGCGGGTACGAAACGCATCCAGGCATTTTCCTTTTTGATTTTTGATTTTTATTTTTTTGAATTTTTAGATTTTTCATTTTTATTTTTCTTTTTTCACTTTTATTTTTTGGTAGTTCATTTTTTTCGTATTTGATTTTTTTTTTTATTTTTTTATTTTTTTGGTTGTTCATTTTTTGAATTGTAACTGACCCCAATTCTTTTTTATGTACACAGAATATTCCTTGGAATATGTCGTGCTAGTGTCCTCCTCTTCTGCTATGACTGTATAGGAATGCCTCTTGGCGTAATTAGGATTTTTTCGTTGGTGCATGGTGATGTATGAAAAGACCATATTAAATAGGGATAACATGCACCACTCTAAATATGTTGATATTCATGATAGTGTAGGAATAACATGCACCACTCTAGATATGTCATGTATGACAAGATATTAGCATGCTCGTGGTGATGCATGTGAGGATGATGGTCTAGGATGGGAAGGATCTTCCATCATTATCCACTACTCCCTCCCCCTGTACTATTTTATCACTCTCATTGTAGATGATGTCGATTTTAGTAACCGTTACATTACTCCCAAAGAAGATAAGAAGTGTTTGAAGACCTGGTTGCGGTTTCAAAACGTGCTGAGTAATATGAAGAAACCCATCTGGTTTCTTCCCATTTAAATAATGATATAAATTGAGGTCAAATCAAGTCTTTTGTCTGAAGACATGATAAGATTGAATCTGATTTATGGTAAGAAAGGAGGAGAAGAAAAGAATTGTAAATCAAAAATCTTCAAAGGCAACTTCTACCGTGAGGTTTAGCTCTAACAAGATCGACTAGTGGAGCACATTACATAACTATGAATAAATTGCAATCATTCAATTTTTATGATGGTAATCTAATGAGTTTCACTAAATTAAAATTATTGTGATTAAAAGTATGCATCTGAAAATCCAAATGGATCTCAAAGGATGACAGGCATTTCCTCCTAACATTACCATGCTTGCATTTTCCTTGCACTTGCTGATCCAGAAAATTATATCATTGAAAAGCTTTAAATCAAATGTAAAAGAGTGTGCACATAGATGTGTGATTGTGTCTATATATATATATATATACATATATACATATGTATATGTGAACAATGTATATATTTGTATACATCTATGTGTATATGTATGTATATATGTATCTATATATATGTGCATATATATACATATATGAATACATCTATATCTCTTTTCAAATCCCTTTTTAATTATTCTTTTATTTTAACAATTTCTGCAACTAAAATTGGCACACATGTTCTCTATTATAATAAATTATCAACTACCCCATAACTATTCAAAATAATTGAAAAATATTTGTAATAACTTTTGTTTGATTAATACTTTTTAAAAGAAAATGAAAAAGATAAAATATTTAGAGCCATAGAATGTAAGGAAAAAAAGGTGTGCGGAATCGCTTCTAACGCTAATTTTGAGAGGACAATTATGCAAATTTTAACTTAACTAATTATAGGTATCTCAAGAAATATACAAGAGCAACAATGAGCACATAACATAGTGATTATTGTGGGGAAAACCCTTACAGGAGAAAAGCCCCACACTCTAAAACCTGCATAATGTACTACCAAATGAATAAATGATTATTATACACTTGCAATGCAAGTTCTTACAAGAGTATCACCTCAACTCAAGCTTGGAGAGACATCCCTAGCATCCTTCTAGCACCCAAATTTTGCAAACAAAACTCCACGATACAAACTCCTCTCCAAGCCCTCATTAAAAAGCCATTTCACAACCTGGAAACCATGTATAGTTTTTTAATTTCACAAGTCCTACAATATCAAATTTAATTTTTTATAATATAGATACATGTTAATAGGTTAATTTTATCTCAAATGACAAATCTACAAAGGACATAAGTAATTTAAGTATGGGAAATTGTTTGTTTGTACACAACACGTCAAACCATCAAATGGAGAAGAGCATTATGTGATAGACATTAGATTGTCCCTTGGGATAGGGGCACACATGAGCATTACTCTTAGGAAATAACTAATTGTTGTGAAAAACATTTTCTTCCAAAATAATTTTTTTTTATAGTCAATGACCTCCTCCACTTAACTTCCAACCATTTCAATTATTGAAATTCCCCAAGTCATAAACACTTTCTTCAACTTTTTCTCATTTCTTTTCCTAATCTCAATGTACTATGACTTTATCATTTAACTTACTCGTAGCATCTAAAACTAATTAGAGTAACTATTGTTCATAGAATAGTAAATGTTGACATCATTTACGAATGTTTAATGCAAGGTTCTAAGTCCTTGTTACGTTTCGCCATAGATTTCCTTGCCAATGTTGACAAATTTCGGTAATTCCTTATAGAATAAAACCAAACCAGATTTAAATACTTTATACTTTTGTTCGCTCCCAATTGTTGATTGGGGGTGTTAGTGAGGGTCCAAAATTTAAAGTTAAATTTCAAAGATTTGAGGATTATTTTCACCTATATATTTACCAAAGATAATCAACTAGGTGAAACCATGCTAAAATTGACTTGCTTGTAAACTTTCATTTAAAGAGCATTATGACATTTTGTCTGCAAGTCATTGCATTATAGACAAACAATTCAATGCAAGCCTAAAGTAAACTAAAAAATTATCTAATATTCATTGTTGCAAATGACACTATTGTAATGATTAAATTAGCATACCATGCCAAGTCCCATGTAAATATATACCTACCTTATTAATATGCATCGCCAAGTTTCAATATCATTTACAAAGGTTGAGTCACACATGATTTCTATCCATCTTTATTTACTCACTTTTACACTTTTTCAAAAAAATTATTTTTATTTCATTAATACTAAAACATTAATTCTCATTTAGCTATGTTCCCACCTTTAGCTTTAAAAGAAATTATAAAAATGTTAGGATTGGGTTATTTGGAAAGTTACATGTAAGAATGCTATGTTACAAGTCATTACATTAGAGACAAATAATTCAAATTAAACCTAAAATAAAGGGCAAAAACTATAGAATTGTTGTTATATTGCAACTTCATACTATGGTAATGGTAAAATTAAAAAACCCATTCTAATACTCATTTAGTCATGTACCTACCTTATTACCTCAAATACACAAGCTCTAGAGTTACACCTAATCCTTATCCATCTCTATTTACTCTTATTATTATTCTGACATTTTTTTTTTTAATTTTATGGCATTTAAATATTAATTATCATTTAATAATATGCCCACCTGTCATGTTCCCTTTTCAAAACAATTAAAATTAATAATTTTTGCTAGGGCTGGCGGGTCAAAAAGTGAAGTTTCAGAAAAAGGGGCTAATATTTAGAAACCAATGGATTAATAAATGTTAAATATTACTAAAATATGTCTTATTCACCCCTCTTGGTCATGATTTAGGGTTATGCCCTCTTTTAAAGGGGTTTGGAGGCATTTCGAGCTCATTCTTGAACTTGATTTTTGCTCATTGCTTTGTTGTTCTTTAGAGGCTGCCAAACCTGTAGAGAAGGAGACCAAAAGATAGGAGTTTTCAGGTTTCCAAGAAGGCTAAGGATGGTAATTTGAGGCCATTCCATGGGCAAGCTCATGTGGAGTTTTCCCTTGTGCTGAACAGTGCATATTTGTGAGTTTTCGGGTGTGTTTTTTGTATGATTTTGGTGTTTCCGGTTGAGTTTTTCATATCAGTTTGGGTTGCTGCTGTATTGAAGACATTTTTATATTAAAGTAGAGTTAAATATATGCCTTGGGTCATGATTCTACTTCTGTGTTAGTTTGTTAGTGTTTTATGGTATTTTCAAGCTTATTTTGTGTTGTTTTTGGGGCCCGATGAGCATTGTTTTTGGACTCCATTTTGGAGCTGTTGTATAAATTCTTTATAGATCTAGAAGTACCATTTTATAGGCATTTATGCTGGCAAATTTTTTGTAAAAGTGTCTATTTTCATATTTATCAACAATATGTGAAATTGTGAAGTTTTTGGCATTATTTCGGGCATACCCGATTTGGGTATTACTGAGAAATTGCATGATCTTTTGAAGTATTGGTTGTTTGATTTTAAAATCTGATCAGAGGCTTTAAATATCATATAAAATCAGAAAGGGTACATTTTAGTGGTATCATAGCAATGATCTTGCCAGCCTGAGGGTTTGTAGAAGTTTGCATGCAACCGAGTGAAAGAGAAAAGATATATTTACAACGAGAAAAAAATAAAGAGATTTTGATCAAACCACTAGCTAGAAATCAAAGTATAAAATTCAAGGAAGGAACAAGAATGGCTGACCCAGATGAGATGGAAAAAAAATTCTTCCAGGACATCCAGAACACTCAAAAGAAAACAGTTGATAGTTTAGCAGAAACTACAGAGGCTTTGCAGTTATTGACAAAAAAAAATCCAAGGAGTTGTGTCTACTAATGAGAGAGGGAGCACTTCAAAGGAACCAAGAAATTTGAAACCCACACCCTCTAAATAAAAAAAAACTATTTTCTTGTCTGCAGATGGGCCGCCAGTACCAAATCCATCCCTTAATCCTATGGAAGAGGTTACAAGTAACTTGATTGCATTAAGAGCTACTTACAATGGCTTAGATGATGAATTTCGCAATTCGATACCTTTTAGAGAATATGTGGATATGGTGAACACTTTGATGCCCAAGAAAGAGTATAGGAGGGAGTAGGACATAAGTGGAAGAGAACTCAAAAATAAAATAAGCAAGTTTATAGCACCTACTTTTGATGGAACAAATAATTTTTTTGCTAGAGCATAGCTAAAAAAATTATAGACCTTCTTCACACTTAACCCCATCAAGGAGAGTGATGTCATTTAATTCACAAGTCTACACTTGGAGGATGCAGCCTATGATTGGTGGTATCATGGAATGACTACTCAAGGTCATGATCAGGTAATTGCATTTGATGATTTTAGTCAAAGAGTGATAGATAGATTTGATCTCAAGGATGATGATGAGTGTTTTAAAAAATTGTCAAAGTTGAGGCAAACCAAATCAGTTAATGAGTATGTAGAAGAATTTCAAAAAGTGGATGTTATGATACCTGATATGAGTGAAAAGAGGATTATTTATATCTTTCTTGATGGTTTGGAAGATCTAGTTAATGGTTTGGTTAAGGCTTTCTCACCTTCAACCTTATAGGAAGCTATCAAAAAAATTTTGCAACTTGAAACTTGTGTGCCTATGAAACTAGTCACTAATAAAAAAACCCCCAAATCTTTGGCAACATAAGGAAAATTTTTAGAAAAAGACTTTTCCAACACTACCACCAAAGAATGTGACAAATGCAGCAAAAAAGAAGGTAGATGAAGGGACTAGGAGTGAACTACAAAGGAAAAAGTTGTGTTTCACTTGTAGAGAGCCATGGGTTCTAGGACACAGATGTTTGGGGAAAGGTCAAGTGCACTATATTGAGGTTGCTTCAGAATCTGATTTAGATGAGCATGAGGAATTTCATGACACTAAGGAGGAGGAAGAAGAAGAGAAAGAAAAAGAAATTAGCAAGGATGACACTTTGGTAGCATTATCAGGAGTCCCAAGATACCATCCCTTTTGAATTCAAGGGGGTACTAGCAAGGCAAAGGTTGGCAGTTCTTCTTGATAGTGGGGCAACTCACAACTTTATTGATGAGGGATTTGTCATGAAAAAAGGGCTTAAAGAAGAATATTTTGAGGGATTCAATGTTACTGTAGCTGATGGATTCACTATGCCTTGCACATAGGTTGTGAAACAACTCAGGATGACCTTAGGAGATTATGAGCTATGTGATGACTTCTATGTTGTTGGCATTGGGGAAACAGATCTTGTATTGGGAGTTCAATGGTTGCACTCTATTGGAGGCTATTACATGAACCATCAAACTATGGAGTTCAAATTTCATTCCAATGGGAAAGAAGTCTTATTGAGAGGCTTATCAAATGGAGCACCTAGGGTGGTCACTGCAAAGAGGATGGAGAGGTCTTTTTGAAGAGGACAAGTAGCATGGGTAGAAGGAGTCATAATCCACCCAACAAGCTCCTCAAAGAATCAAGGTAATTTCCATTTTGAAATTCAAAATATTCTTGGTAAGCATAGTATAGTTTTCAATGATTTGCCTCTAGGATTACCACCAGATAAAGGTTTTGAGCATGTTATAGAGTTAGAATAGGCTTCCAAACTAGTTATAACCACTCCATACCACCATCCAAGAGGTTACAAGGAAGAAGTAGAAAAAACTATTAAGGAGCTCCTAGACATGGGATTCATAAGGCCTAGCTCTAGTCCATTTGCATCATCTATGGTACTTGTCAAGAAAAAGGATGGCACAATGAGAATGTGTATAGACTGCAGAGCTTTAAACAAGAAGACCATAAAAAATAGGTATCCCATACCATGCATAGATGAACTCATTGATGAGTTACACGGTGTTGTATACTTCTCAAAAATTGACTCAAGATCAGGTTACCATCAAATCTGCATGAGGAGGGAAGATGTGGAAATGACTAATTTCAGATGTCACTATGGGCACTTTAAATTTCTTGTTATGCCATTTGGCCTCACTAATGCACCAGCAACATTCCAATCTTGTATGAATAATTTATTCAGCAAGCATCTTCAAAAATTTGTTTTGGTGTTCTTTGATGATATCTTGATTTATAGTAAAACATGGAAAGAGCATCTAGAGCACATAGACATTGTTTTGGGAATCTTGGAGCAGCAATCCTTCTATGATAAGTTATATAAATGTGATTTTGGGTTGACTGAGATCCTATATTTGGGACATATTATAAGTTCTAAAGGAGTACAGGTTGATCAACAAAAAATTTAGACAATTTTGGAGTGGCCTCCACCTACTAACCTTACATAGTTGAGAGGTTTCTTCAGGTTGTGTAGCTACTATAGGAGGTTTGTCAAGGGATTTTCTTAGCTTTCTTCCCCCTTGATTGATTTGACAAAGAAAGGAGCCTTTATTTGGACAGAAGAGGCACAAAAAATATTTGATAAGCTTAAGGAGGTAATGAGTTCAATCCCTGTGCTTGCAATTCCAAATTTCTCTTTACCTTTTGTTGTTGAATGTGATGCTTCTAGAGAAGGTATAGGGGCTGTCCTAACTCAAAGGGGACATCCAATAGCATTTGAGAGAAAAAAATCAAATCAATCAAAGAAAGGTTATTCCATCTATGATAAGGAAATGTTGGCAATCATGCATGCACTTTATAAGTTTAGACAATATTTGGTATGTGGGAAATTCATTGTAAAGATAGACCATAATAGCCTCAAGTTCTTCTTGAACCAAAGGGATTTGAATGATCATCAACAAAAATGGGTAAGAAAATTGCGAGCTTATGATTTTGATATTGAATATGTGAAAGGAAATAATAATGTAGTTGCTGATGCTCTCTCAAGGAAGCCCACCTTGTGTTCCTTAACATCTATCTTTGTTGATTGGAAAGTATCCATAATTTTAGAATATGCTAAAGATTCCTTTGCCACCAAGATTTTGGATAAGTTAGTGGCTGATAATAGGTACAAGGTTTTTGATGAGCTAATTTATTACAAGAACAAGATATTATTAGTGCTAGTATCAAAGACTAAGGAAAGTATATTGAGGGCTTTTCATGACACACCTTTGGTTGGTCATCAAGGATAATTCAAGACATACAGGAAACTTTGAGAGTGGTTTTCATGGAAGGGTATGTAGGTGGATGTCCTTAAACACATTAAGGAATGCATGGTATGCCAACAAAACAAGAGTGAGCAAATTTTTCCTGCAGGGTTGTTACAGCCACTTCCTATTCCTGAACAAAAATGGGAAAGTATTTCTACAGACTTCATCACTGGGTTGCCCAAGGTTCAAGGTAAGGATTGCATATATGTGGTGGTCGATAGACTAACTAAGTATGCACATTTCTTTCCCATCGCATCTGATTTCAAGGCATCACAAGTGACAGAATTGTTCTTCAAGGAAATTTTCAGGTTACATGGCTTGCCTAGAAACATTGTTAGTGATCAAGACAGTAGATTCCTTAGCTCTTTTTGGAAGGAGCTCTTTCATTTTGTAGGAACCAAACTCACTCTCAGTACTAGCTATCACCCTCAAAAAGATGGAAAAACATAGATAGTTAATAAATGGATAGAGGGATATTTGAGGAACTATGTTTTAAATCAACAACATGCTTGGGTGAAATGGTTGCACCTAGGGGAGTATTGTTAAAATACATCTTATCACATGTCTATTGGTACACCTCCTTTTCATGCTCTCTATGGTTATGATGCCCTTTCCTTTATTGATCTAGTACTTTTAGATAACAAAGTACCTACAGCAAGTGATTTCATTAAGTAAAGCCAAGACATATTAAGGTCCCTCAAGGATACTCTACATCATGCACAAAACCAACAGAAGTTGTACGCTGATAGGAAAAGGACTGAAAGAAATTTTGAGGTGGGAGACTTGGTATTTGTTAGGTTGTAGCCATATAAGCAAAGTACCTTGAAGAGGAGTGGAGCAAAGAAGCTCAAACCAAGGTTCTATGGGGCTTATAAGATCATTAGGAAGATAGGAGAGGTAGCTTATGAATTGGAGCTCCCACAAAAAAATAAAATACATAAAGTTTTCCATGTCTCTTGCCTAAACAAGGTTCTAGGACAAAAAACCATAGTATCTATAGAATTACCACCTCTTGATGATGAAGGGAAAATAGTCTTAATACCAGAAGAGGTTTTGGATACAAGAGAAAAAAGATTGAGAAATAGGAGCATCATAGAGCATTTGGTCAAATGGAAAGGATTACCTTTCAAGGAAGGAACACATATTCTTAAGCATCCCAACCTTCATTGCTTTAGGACAAACAATATTTGGGAGGGAGGACTTGTCATGTCCCCTTTTCAAAATAATTCAAATTAATAATTTTTGCTAAGGCTGGCAAGTCAAAAAGTGAAGTTTCGGGAAAAGGGGATAATATTTGGAAACCAATGGATTAATAAATGTTAAATATTATTAAAATATGTCTTATTCACCCCTCTTGGTTGTGATTTAGGGTTATTCCCTCTTTTAAAGGGGTTTGGAGGCATTTCGGGCTCATTCTTGAACTTGATTTTTGCTTATTGCTTTGTTGTTCTTCAGAGGCTACCAAACCTATGGAGAAGGAGACCCAAAGATAGGATTTTGTAGGTTTCTAGGAAGGCTAAGGATGGGATTTTGAGGCCATTCCATATGCAAGCTCATGTGAAGTTTTCCCTTGTGTTGAACAGTGCAAATAATTTGTGAGTTTTTGAGTGTGTTTTTGTAAGATTTTGGTGTTTCTGGTTGAATTTTTCATATTAGTTTGGGTTGTTATTATATTGCAACCATTTTTCTATTAAATTAGAGCTGAGTATATGCCTTAGGTCATGATTCTACTTCTGTGTTAGTTTGTTAGTTTTTTATGGTAGGAAACGAGTATAGAATCCCCTATAAACTGCAATGCGCTAGGTAAACTTTTTAATGTGACTAGTGATTTTAATGTGACATGTCCTCTAGTACCACATGGGTTGGGAGAGATTGGTCCTCGTGACCTTATGCTTCATGAGAGGAAGTTCTCACCAATCAAGCCAAGCCCCCAACCCCAATAATATTTAATATAATACTAAACATCAACAAGGTGATTCTCATCTCATTACAGTTTATTTATTATGTCACTTATACATTTTTCCTTATCTTAATATATTCCCTCTATCCATTGTATTAGACCACCCTTCACTTATTATAATACATTCAGCCCTTCCACATAATTTGGACTTAAATAAACCTCAAATTCAAAATCAAAATTTAATGTAGTGACTAATTGATTACATAAAAAAGGTATAGATGTATCTTGACATGAATACAATTAACACACTAACATAAAGGCTGACCAACTTTTGTCCTAATGGAAGGGACAAAAATATACGAGGAGACAAATTACCCATATTCATCATTTTGTAGGGTGGTTAAATGCCCTTATCTTGGTTTTAAATTAATTAATCGATTGTGGAGAAATTCTCAATCTACATCAAGTGAATCTCATGAATTAGGGTTGATTATAGTGGGCAGCAAGTAGCATTACATATAATAAACATGATGAAATACTTTTCATGATATTGCTATCAAGATTCAATTTTATAGCTTTTTGAGTCAAACTCATTGACCCATGTTTCATGAGTAGTGGTTCACATGAACTCATCTCTCATGAGAATGAATGGAACACTTAGCACTCATTAGATCTAGGTGATGCTCACAGAGGTGAAACATTAGGACATCCCAGAAGGTCACCATTCCCAGTACTACTCTAGCTTGAGCATGCTTAAGTATGGAGTTTCCTCCATGGTTAAACCGATTATGCTTGCAACACCATTTGCAAAACCTTTGTCAAGTGTTGTGCCTTATCAAGCATTCATTAGAAAGCCCCTTAAGCTCATCAATTGATAAGTAGGAGATATTTTCCATGGCAAGTCAAAAAAGGTTGCAAGCATAAATTCACACGATACCAATTTTTACACATTTACAAAAGGATACCTTGGTTTATCCTTACATATTTAACCAAGGAAAGATTAAATTCTAACACCCCCCTTTAATCTTTACTTGGGGTATTACAAAAATTTACAACTAGATTATCTTTCTTGTAGTAAAGGAGAAAAACTTGTTTTTCTTTAGTTTGTGATGATATGAGGTGATGGTGCAATGATAAATGCTTGGATCTTGAAATAGGATTCCTTTGATTTTCATAATGCAAGAGTGTAGGTATTTGTGGATATAGGCCCAAATCTTTAAGTAAACTTTGAGATTGTTCATTGTTACTTGTCCAAGAAAGATCACCTGAATCTACAAAAAGCTAAGAACCATGAGTGGATCTCCCATTATTGGGATTTTCTCCTAAAACTGAATTAGTAGAAGCTGAATGTGAATCATCAAATGTAATTTCATCATAAAGAGGTTTTGTAAACCAAATGGATTCATTACTAGATACATAATACATAATAGAAATAGGACAATCACCATCAATAATATCATCAAGAAGACTAGAGTTTAGGGAAGGAGGTTGGTCCTCCATAATAACCATTTGAGTGTCACGAAATTCATGATCTACTTTGGAGAAAATAGGAACATAATCTCACGTAATACATAAGGGAAAGGTGACATTGATAAACATATTAATAATTGCATCTTCTTGTTCTAAAGTAGAATAAGTATAAGAAACATCAACCTGTAACATGTTATCTCTATGAGGAATATAGGAAGTGAGGGGATCATCCCCAAAACAAACATTAACACATGGGTCATCCCAAATAGGAAAATCATTTAAAGGATACATAATGTCACAATGTGGTGTAGAGTTTTGATTTGCTTGATTAATAATGGGAACAAGTTTCTCATAAGTTTGAAATGTGTTCTCTAAGACATGCCAAGCCTGATGAGCCATAGTACAATCTGAGATAAGATGATATAAATCTGGATTTAATGAGAATCTAATTAGACCAAATGCTTCCTCATCTTTCAACTACCAGGAATCCTGGTCAGCCTGAGGAGTGGTGGATGTCGGTTTCAAATTTGGTGAAGACATAATATCCAAAAGGTGTCGAGATTTTAGACAATCAGACATGTGTGGCCTCCAAATAGTATAATTGGAACTAGTAAGTTTAAATTTCAGTATTGACGTAGACATGATGAAACAAAATTACAAGAGATGAAAAAAATACCCCCTAATAAAAAAGAGTTTGAAATATAATTTTATTAAAAAAACTTAAAAGAAACACCTTTAATAACTAAAAAAAGATTTAAATTAATAATAATTTTTCAAACAAAGTTTAAATAAACACCCCTTTTATATATGAAAAAAACTAAAATATTTATGAATCAATTAAAAAATCTAAATAAACACTTTTAATATATATTAAGGTTTAGTATTTTTTTAAAACTTATAATAAATCATAAATGAAATATAATTAAAATTCTATCTTTGAAAAACAATTTTAAAAAAACTTTAAGAACTTACAAACTTACCTCTAAACATATCACATAAATCTCTTTTAATCAAAACTATGAAACCACGTGCTTTAAGGGAAACTTAAAAGGAATATGCTATATGCTGGAATCTTAAAGATAGGTTTTAAAATTTTTAAACTATATTTAGCTATTCATCTCTTCTAAAAAAATGAAATATGATACAAAATGTAAACAAATGAGAGTAGATCAAAATGTTATCACCAAATTTAATAAGAAATTGCCACAATTTTAAAAGGATTAGTATGTAACATTTTTGTTAAAAGAAAATGAATGATATAATATTATAGAGACAAATTGGAACTTAATCAATGAGCTTAGGACTAGAAAAATTTACCATGAATTAGTGCAAGAACTAGGAGCATTCACCAAAAACAAGCAACAAGAAGATGAGATTTTGAAGGGGGAAAAGTATTAAAAAACCCTATGATATTAATGAAAGTGGCAAAAAATGCCTAAGAATGAGAGAGAGAGAGAGAGAGAGAGAGAGAGAGCAAAGCTCATACAATGATAATCAAGAAGAAGAAGTATCTCATAAGATGAGAGAAAGAGAGTCATCTCTTAATAGAGATGTGAAAAAGGAGTTACATTGTAACTCCCATTTCTGTGTATGCCACATTTCACTAGTGTGTGAGACAAGTGTAAGATTCCTCATAAGGAGGAATATCTATTTTTCTTAATAAAGGAAATTACAAATATTACATGTCCTCCCACTTGGACTAGAGGACGAATACATTAGGATACCTTGGTTTATCCTTTAAATAAAAATATACCAAGGAAAGATTAAATTCTAACACCCCCCTTTAATCTTTACTTGGGGTAATTACATCAATAGGTATCAAATCCAAATGTTTACAATGAATTTGAGATGTTTCTTTTGAAAGAGTCTTCACTAGGATGTCTTTGGCTTGATCATCTTGCATGTCTTCAACTTGTGCTTTGAAGCTTGAATGGTACATAGGACTTTTGGCAAAGTGAATAGCATGTTGAGGGGAGCCCAAATCTTTAAGAGACCATTGAAATTCTTGAGATGTATTTATGCATTCAAATATTCATTTCTATTAGAAAATATAGGTGGAGCATAATCAACACTTGAGCCTGCAATAAGGAAAAAACCACTAGTAGAGTGCCCATTATTGGGGTCACCTAGTGCTGAATCAGTAACACTTTGGAAAAAATCATATTGCGAATCATGCAGAAAATAATTAGGAATGCAATCTTTAGTTGCATAAGGCAAATCTGTAGTGTATTCATCATAATATGAAGCATCAATAGGAGAGTTAATATAAGCTTCATTATCATTAACCTCCATAACAATCATAGGATTAGTACTACCATCATGAATTTTATCTTGAGTAATAAACATATCTTGCAAAGTAACATTAAGAAAGTTAGATATAAGTTCCTCTTCTTGGTCAAACATATCATCAACATGAGAGCAAGGAGGAGTAAACAGATTATTACCATCATCATCATCATCATCACTGCTACTACTAGAAGGAACAAAATCATTAGGAGTATCATAACTATCATTTAGTTCATCATTATCCTTTTGAAGAGTATGAGTATTATCCTTAATGTTAAGAGTAGAAACAAGAGGAAAAGAAATATGGTTAGCTTTCAAATCAGGAACATAAAGCACATCATTACCATTTGGACCATAAACATTACTAGTTCCTTCAACTTGATAGCAATAATTATCAGCTAAAGAAACAGGAATATGCATAGAATCAGGTTGCAAAGAATCCAAGACTTCCTTATGGGATTGAACATGTTGAGATGCATTACTATCAATATTCCATTTAGGTGGTTTAGAAGCATTAAAACTAACAGTAAAAGAAGAACGAGATTGATTTCCATTAGGTTTGTCATTTGAGTAATGTGGAGAATTACGTTGATCATCTTTTTGTTTCTTGAAATAGTTATGAACTAAGTGACCATCTTTACCACAATAGGTGCAATGAGGCCTATTTAACTAATTATTACTATGATAGTTATTGGAAGGCCTAGAATTGTAATGATCATTAAACTGTTGGCTTGAGTTATTATTTGAATTGTTAGATCTGTGATAATTTTGATTAGTGTTAGAAGATCTATTGTTAGAGACATATGCATGTTCGTGAGTTTTAAGTGTGCCAAACTGAATTAATTTAGCTTCCTCTTGATGCAACATATTTTGAAAAATAACATAAGTTAATTGAGATGCTAACGAAGGAATAGCTAATTGAGAGTAAATGTTTGTAATAAACTGTTGGAACTGTCTAGGCAAACATTTACGAATAATAATATGAATTATTCTTAAATCAGAAAGAGGAACTTGTAAACCAGTTAGTAAAACTTTAATGGAATCAAACTTAAGCAAGAAGTCATCATAAGAGTTGAAATCAGTACACCTGAGGTCTTCAAGTTGGTCTTGAAGCTAGATTTTCTGAGTTTCATCTGCACTGTCATAGGTATTTTTCAGGATGTCCCAAGCCTGATGGGCTTCTGTACAAGTGGAAATTAGGACATAAAATTTAGGACTTAAGGAAATCTCGATTAAACCAAGTGCTTCCTCATTTTTGGTTTGCCAAGCAGTTTGGTCAGCTTGAGGAGCAGAGGTTGCAGGTTTCAAACTGGCATCAGTTGCAATCTCTAAAATATGTCTAAATCTAAAGATGAAGGTCATGTGAGTTTTCCATGCATGATAATTTGTACTGGTTAGCTTAATTTCTAGCATCAGGGTAGTCATGCTTAAATACGGGATCTAAAAATAGGTAAAAACAAAGAAGCCTTAATAGAAAAACCAAAAAGAACTTAAATCAAACTGAATATACTTGCATGCAATGGAAGAACTAAAAAGAAAAGAATGAGCCAACACAACCTTGCAAAGCAGATGAGTTAAAGAACAGAAATTAGAAAACTAACTTACATGAATAGAGATGAACCTGCAAAAAAATGTTAGCAAAGAAGATTGAATCTAACAAAAAACTTAAATACTTGAATTAAAAAATCAGAGTACCATAACCAAAAAAACTAAGATGTTAGAGTAAACCTAATTACAACAACAAATAAGCCTTATAAACCGTGCTTAAAATTTTTTCTTGGTGCTAAACCTAGTGAAAGAATAATACACTAGCAATGAATATATAAATGATGTGAGACTTAAGCAAACCGAACCCAAATTAAATTGCATGTACAGATTACGAACGGAAATGAAAAAAAAAGAGATTAAAAATGCTAAAGGAAACGAAGCCCCCCCTTTTTTTTAAAAAAAAAATACAATTAATTTACCATGACAAAGCAATAACCAAAACCTATAATTTAAAATAATTTTTATTTTTAAAAAAAAATAAAGAATCTTTATTTAACCAAAATTGATAAGAACCAAACAACTTTGAGTGAAAAAAAATGAAGTCATATAAAAGATAAACTTTTTAAATTACTAATGTAATGAAAAGTAAGAGTGATTATCAGAAAAAAAAATAAAATGCATGCATATGCAAGAAAAACAAGCTATAAAATGCCAAATCATAGCCTTGAAAGACACTCACAGCTTCCACCTACACACAAATTAAAGTTGATTCTGCAAATTTAAAGGAACAATATATAAGATAATTAAGAAAGAAACGTTTCAATATATAATGTTGAACATGCAACAAAAAAGACTAATAATAGGGTTCGAACGGAGAGAGAGAGCTGAAAGTGGAATCCATTGAATCAAAAAGAGTCGCGCCTCTGGTGATTACTGAATAGACTACAAAGAACAGAGAGATCAAAGCTATTGGTCTTGAGTATGTGAAGATTTATGACCAGTGTCGTTTCTTCTTTAGAATATGAGGAGCTCTGAATTAACAAAAAAAATGAGGTAATCCCGGCGATAAAAAGTTAGTACTTGTCAATCATCAAAAAAGTATATATTTGAGATAATTCAAAATTTCTTTTAGAAACTGCTGAGATATTGAACGCCAAAATGAGATAAAAAAGGAGGCATGAAGGAACATAATATGCACAACAGAATGAAACCAGCAAATGCAATCAGTACTTGAAACCGATAAATGATAGCATACGTGCAATAAAAACTATTAACTATTAACAGATTAGATCAAATTAAGGAGGGATGGGATACAAACACCAAATTTATAATCTGCCGCTAATTTTGTGTTTGAATTTATTTTGTGTTATAATATGCAAAGAAATGAAAGACCCTTTTCGTAGAGTTTTGAAGGTAGTTGATGCCTCTTGCACCCACATAGGAACAAAAAAAAAAAGGTTCGAACACACCCACAAATTGCCAAAATTGAACACGAACAGAAACACTAAAAAGACTCAAAAAATGACCATGCACAAGACTACTAATTGGCACGGCCAGCAGCTCTAGGCAAGGGCACGGCTTACTTTAGAAACCTATATAAGCCCAATATCATTGATCATCGATCATCACCCTGAATGCTTCAATACACCACAAAACCTAAGAGAAGTTCAAATACACCACAAAACTTATCACAAGCCGAGTGAAAAGACACAACAAACCACAAACTAATAAAAGAAAGTGAATTACATGCAAAGAATACGATTTACAAATAACATGCAACGATTGAATCTACTGGGATCTGGAGCACACTGCTAAAGAATTCACTAAGATTGAATAAAGAGCAGCTTAAAAAGGATTACTGCTCAAAAACTTAACTAAGTAGGGTAAAGAGATTGAACACGAAAAAGGAAACTCAAACGAGACTTATATACACCACTCGAAACTTTTTTTTAAAAATGAGATGTGAATTTATGTAGAGCGGAATGCGCCAAGCTCTAGTTTGATTACCAAATTTTGAGTGTTTTTACCTCATGGCCTGCAAATTCAAGCACAAACCTGTCTCCACAACAAGAATTTGCAGGGAGAAATGGCTCTATGATGAAAAATTGTAGCAAAATAGAGCAATAAAAAAGGAGCTATGAACTAACAATTTTTTTTTTTTGGAAAAGAAACGCATGCAATGGTAAAAAAGGAATCGTGCAGAATAAGATAATAGCAACTAAATGATTCTTTTTAAAGAAAACACATGCATGTAATGATTAAAAAATGTAAGAACTGATAATGAAGATACTTTGAAAACGGTTGAATTTAAAAAACATCTAAAGTTAGAGTGAACGGATATATATATAAAACAGCATGTAACCGAAATTAATGCGATGATTAAAAAAATGAACTGAAATAGAAACAAATGATTTGCAATATAAAAAAATATTCTATACAGGTATAAAGCGATATTATAAATCTTTAAGTTCTTTATTTTTTTAAAAATATTATAATATAATATTAAATTTGATTATAGAATTAGGATTGTGAAATATATGATTTGTATTATTTTTTTTATCAAAAAAAATTGAATCCAAACCTACACAAACCAAAACAGTCCAATGGGTAAACCGGATTTGGCAGTAAACCAGCCAAACCCCCAAAAAATTTGATTTTCTTAATAGATTAGTCAAAAAAATATTAGCAATAAACTCTCTCAAGAGTCTCCGATATTGGAGTGCTCCAAGATATGGTAGCTCCTTTACCTATACACTCAATACATGATTAAACCAACCTACTCTGATACCATGTTAAAATAATAACAAAATATAGAGACAAATAGGAACTTGTTTAATCAATGAGCTTAGGACTAAGAAAATTTACTATGAATTAGTGCAAGAACTAGGAGCATTCACCAAAAAAAAGCAACAAGGAGACAAGATTTTAAAAGGGGAAAAGCATAAAAAAAACCTCATGATATTAATGAAAGTGACAACAAATGCCTAAGAGAGAGCGAGAGAGAGAGCTCATACAATGATAATCAAGAAGAAGAAGTATCTCATAAGATGAGAGAAAGAGAGTCGTCTCTTAATAGAGATGTGAGAAAGGAGTTACATTGTAACTCCCATTTCTGTGTATGCCACATTTCACTAGTGTGTGATACAAGTGTAGGATTCCTGATAAGGAGGAATATCTATTTTTCTTAATAAAGAAAATTACAAATATTACATGTCCTCCCACTTGGACTAGAGGACGAGTACATTAGGATACCTTGGTTTATCCTTTAAATACAAATATACCAAGGAAAGATTAAATTCTAACAATTTTGTAGGGTGGTTAAATGCCCTTATCTTGGTTTTAAATTAATTACTCGATTGTGGAGCAATTCTCAATCTACATCAGGTGAATCTCGTGAATTAGGGTTGATTATAGTGGGCAGCAAGTAGCATTACATATAATAAACATGATGAAATACTTTTCATGATATTGCTATCAAGATTCAATTTTATAGTTTTTTGAGTCAAACTCATTGACCCATGTTTCATGAGTAGTGGTTCACACGAACTCATCTCTCATGAGAATGAATGGAACACTTAGCACTCATTAGATCTAGGTGATGCTCACAGAGGTGAAACATCAGGACATCCCAGGAGGTCACCATTCCCAGTACTACTCTAGCTCGAGCATGCTTAAGTATGGAGTTTCCTCCATGGTTAAACCCATTATGCTTGCAACACCATTTGCAAAACCTTTGTCAAGTGTTGTGCCTTATTAACCATTCATAAGAAAGCCCCTTAAGCTCATCAATTGATAAGTAGGAGATATTTTCCACGGCAAGTCAAAAAAGGTTGCAAGCATAAATTCACACGATACCAATTTTTACACATTTCTTTTCATTTATTACATCACATTCACCTTTATCCTACTTCACACCCTCAATCCATCACATCACCTATATTTTAATTGACACTCCATCCATCACATTCACCCTTATTTGGAAACATTCACTCCTATTGGATGGCTTAAAAAACAAAATTTAAAGTGACAAGTTGACTAAGTAAAAAATGTATTGACATAACTCTGCATGAATACAATGAACTCAACAACACAAGGCCCCAACTATTCCTATTCCTGTCCTAATGAATGAGACAAAATGTTAGGTGAAGAAACAAATTACTTGACATTAATCATTCTCGAAGTGTTGTTTAAAACTCAGCAGCTATAAGGCCACCAGAATACATGATTACATAATATATTTTACAAATTTACCATAATATATTTTACAAATTATAAAATATACTATGAATCGTACATTCTGATGGTCCCATAACCATGATTGTGGCGAAACTCTGACTGTGCATGGGAAAAGCGACGGCCAGCATTCCTGCTTGCTGTAACCCAGACTGAAGCACATCAACATCGCACGGAGGATATCATAATTGAGCTCCGAATTGGCATTTCTCTTCCATCTTCCTTCCTCAGCGACAATAATTACTGTTTATGTACACGGACACAACATGAATTATATTGATTATGAAATACGCAGCCCTTTTTCTATTATTTTTTTCGGAAGGTGAACTGAGAATCGTACCCGAGACCTGTGAAGGAGATGGTGAACGAAGGGCGTGAATTCGAAGGCCTACTCACAGTAGGTCCCATTCCATTTCATTTCCTCCATAGTTTTCCATTACCCAATTACTAGAGGAAAAGCATGCATAATGCATTTCTAAAAAGTACATAAAATATATCTTAGATGAACATCAAAAGTATACAAAGGCTATAACAATATGAATTCACATGTAAAATAGATAAAAAATCTTGATGTCATACATCTAAGAAAGATCCAAAACCTCTATGCCGCATATCTAAATGATCCAAAATTTTGATGTCACACATCTAATAAAGATGCAAAACTTTGATGTCACCTTATAAAATATTATAACTCAATGGAAAGAGAGTTAAAAACCCACGCAACTAAGATTGAAATATGCCCAAGACAACAAAAATTGATCAAAATATTCTATAGCACAAAAAAATTACAAGTCATCATCACTTTGAAAGAAGCAACATTCAATATTCACTTGGCATATCTCATTAAACTAAGAAGAATCATTGAAACAAAATTATATGAACATTTAACAACCAATAAAAGAATTAATTGAGTATTTAATAACCAAAAAACATGTATACATCTTGGCATAGAACATGTAAGTAATTTTTCTTTTTACTAAAGTTTGCTTGGGTTGTTTAGAACGGTAGTAGTATCAAAATTGATTGGTGAAATCTTATTGGATTGCATGAAGGCAAATTTTAGCTTGACACCTATGATATGGGAATAGCCAAGGCTAGGGGCAAGTGGCTGATAGAACAAAATGAGATAAAGGGATTGATCTAGTAGTATTCAAATTGACGGGTGGAATTGTATTGGATTGTGTAGAGGCAAACTTTAGCTTGACACCTATGATATGGAAAAATCCAACGCTAGGGACAAGTGGATGATAGAATGAGGTGAGATAAAGGGATTGATGATATTGACTAGAAATAGTCATGATAGAAAGATAGAAGAGTTTGGATGTATCATCCAAGAACCATGCCATGCAGGATTAACATGTCATACTTTAGATTTGTTATGTAAAAGAAGGCATTAGGATGCTCGTGTTGATACATTAGAGAACCATGTTGAATAGGAACGACATACCCCACTCTAAATATGTTATGCATGACAAGACATTAGGATGTTCATGGTGATGCATGAGAGGACCATGTTGAAGATGAATAACATGTACCACTCTAAATATGTTGATGTTCATGATAGTGGAGAAATAACATACACCATTCTAAATATTTCATGTATAACAAGACATTAGGATGCTAATGGTGGTAACCATTTTAAATAGAAATAACATGCACCACTCTAAATATTTTGTGTAAAAAAAGACATTAGAATTTTCTTGGTGATGCATGAGAAGACCATATTAAATATGAATAACATGCACCATTCTAAACATGTCGATATGCATGATATTGTAGGAATAACATGCACCACTCTAGATATGTCATGTAAGACAAGATATTAGCATGCTCGTGGTGATGCATGTGAGGATGATGGTCTTGGATGGGAAGGATGTTCCATCGTTATCCCTTACCCCCTCCCCTTGTACTTTTCTATCACTCTCAATGTAGTAGATTCCGATGTTAGTAACTGTTACATTACTCCCGAACAAGATAAGAAGTTCTGGAAGACGAGGTCATCGTTTCAAAACGTGCTGAGAAATGTGAAGATACCCAGCTGGTTTCTTCCCATTTGATTAATGATGTAAATTGAGGTCAAATCTTGACTCTTTTGTCTGAAGACATGATAAGATTGAATCTGATCTATGGTAAGAAAGGAGGAGAAGAAAAGATGCGTAGCTCTAAAGAATTGTATGAGAAATCAGAAATTTTTCAAAGGCAACTTCTACCGTGAGCTTCAACTCCAATGGGATCGACTAGTGGAGCACATTACATAACTATGTATAAATTGCAATCATTCAATTTTTATGATGGTAATCTAACGAGTTATACTAAATTATTATTAGTGTGATTAGATGTATGTGTCTGAAAATCCAAATGGATCTCAAAGGATGACGGGCATTCCCACCTAATGTTACCATGCTTGCATTTTCCTTGCATTTGCTGATCCAGAAAATTATATGATTGAAAAGCTTAAAATCGAATGTAAAAAAGTGTGCATAGAGATGTGTGTGATTGTGTCTGTATATAGACATATGTGAACAATGTATATATATTTGTTCAAAATATATATATATATATATATGTATATATACATATATACATATATATATATACATATATACATATATATGTATATATACATACATATATATATATACATACATATATATGTATACATACATATATACATATACATATATATATATATATATATATATATATATATATATATATATATAGATATATATATAGATATATATACATTTATATATACATATACATGTATATATATATGTATATACATGTATATATACATATACATGTATATATATGTATATATACATGTATATGTATATATACATATACATGTATATATATGTATATGTATATATACATATACATGTATATATATGTATATATACATGTATATGTATATATACATATACATGTATATATACATATATATACATGTATATGTATATATACATATACATGTAGATATATAGTATATATATATATACATGTATATATATATACATGTATACATATATACATGTATATACATGTATATATGTATATACATGTATATATGTATACATGTATATATATATACATATATATATATACATGTATATATATACATGTATACATATATACATGTATATACATATATACATGTATATACATATATACATGTATATACATATATACATGTATATACATATATACATGTATATACATATATACATGTATATATATATACATGTATATATGTAGATACATGTATATATGTATATACATGTATATATGTATACATGTGTGTGTGTGTGTATATATATATATATATATATATATATATATATATATATATATATATTATATATATATATATATATATATATACATGCAGAGAGAGAGAGAGAGAAAGAGAGCATGTCTATATGTACACTCTTTTATACACATACATATAAGTGTAAAATCATAAAGTATGTTAAAATTGGTAATAATTAATTATTAAAAAATATGTTTAATTAATTATAGAATAGAAAAGTGCACATCTTAATATTTTGTTCTAGTTATATATTACTCTAGGTTGTTGTCTTTATCATAATTTATTATTTTGGTATATTCATTAAGCTTTTTTATATATTATAGAAATATTGTACAAATATAGCTTAGATGAGCATGTAAAACATGTAAATGTCATATTAATACTAGGGATTCACATCTAACTTTGATATAAAAACCTCAATGTCACCTTTAAAAAATACAAGAATTGTTGCAAAGAGACAACCGTCTATTTATTTAACAAAATGCTTCATGTAACTAACATCCATGTACACTGAAAGACATCACAATTTGATCCAAACATTTCACCATTCAATAAAATACTAGCCAACATAGCCCCAAAAGAAGTAATATTGAGTATTCACTTTAAATGTCTCACAAAACTTTGGAGTTTTTGATTTGGTCATGTATGAAATCGGGCCAATATTTAGTAAAAAGGGGATATCCTTCAATTAGAGAAGAAGGAACTAAACAAAATGCTAAATCCTTTGCAGTTTGTTGGAATGATATGGTATTACCCAAGGCTAGTGTGTTCTCATGGTTATCCTTGCAAAATAAGATCTTTATCAATCAAAGGTTAAATAAGTTAAACATTAGGCCCACATTCACTTGTGTTTTATGTAATGAGATTAAAAGAGTCCGCATATCACCCACTTCTACAATGCTCATTTTCTCAAGCATGCTAGTCATGGCTCCAACAAAAACTTTACTGGATTTCCCCCATTCAAAACTCTCTTATTCTGGTTTTCAATAGTTGGCCACTATTCAATAAGGATTCATTTTTTCAGCCCTTTGGAAAGTATCTCTAACAATCCTTATTTGGTCCATTCAGTGGAGTGAAATAGATGGATTTTCAGAAATAAAAACTTCACATTGGATCAAGTGTTGCATAGGATTGACTCATCAATTTCTTAATGTGTGGAAGCACACACTGCAAGAGTAAAGAGCTTATCTTCCAAGTTCTCCTTGGAATATTATAAGATCCTTAATACTTGGCCTCTCATATCCATTCCATTCAAAGGTTGTCTAGTCTGCAACATGGTAAACAAAAGTGATAGAAAAGTGATTAAGTGGAAACCAACACCAAAAGGGATGTACAAGTTAAAATTTGATGGATCTTCAAGGGGAAATCCAAGACCTTCATCTGTTGGCTACATTATTAGGGATTATAAGAAAGCTCTTTTAGAAGCAGAGGTTGTTAAACCACCCATAGATACAAATACTATGGCAGAGGCTTATGCATTACTCAAAGGTATATAGTTAGCAATTGATCTACAAATCAAACATATTCATATACAGGGAGATTCAAATGTCACTATTATTCTTCTCATTTCAAAAAAAATTCCAAGCGAAGGTTGTAGTATGTTTTTTTCACAAATCTTCCAATTACTCACAAGTTTTAGTACGTGTTTAGTGGAGCATTGTTATAGAAAAGGTAATCAGATGTCAGACTATTTAAAGCCAATATGGCTTTCTAATATCACGAGGAGGAGCAGACAATATCTCTTTATCATTTGATAAATTTCGAGTAAGTAATGATTCAAGACAACATACTCTCCATAATATTTTTGATGAAATCAAAATGATGAGATTAGGTGCCAACAAAATTATAACTGGGTTCACATGATATTTTTCCATGAGAGGTTGGAGTACTTAAATATCTCAGTATTATGCTGATATATGTAACTTATTTATTGATGTGGCATCCTTGGCTGAGGTGTATCTCAATCGATTAAAGAATTAAATGTTGCAGCATGGAATCAATTTTTAGGTAAATCAGACGATCACATTTTAAATTCCTCTATGTTGTAGTTTCCTTGCCACATTAGGAAATGATGTAAGTTGTACTTAATATGATTTAAAAATCACATTTTTGCACTTAATACTTCTCATATCATAAATCAAAGCTCTACCACTTATCCCCTCATAAGCTTACAATGTGCATCATGGATTGACACTTGGTAGTGGTTAAAAGAAAAGAGTTTTACATGGAAAAGTAAGGATGTATTTCTAGTACAATCTTTAAGATGGAGTCATTTCGATTTGTTCCTTGCATGTTTGTAATGACATATGCCATTTTTCTCTCTTAGAATGATATTTAGGAAAGGATTTTATCTATCTTTTTTGGCAATATTTTGGAAAAGTCTCTTCCCTCTACATTTGAATGGGAGATTTAACATTTTTGTTGTCCTTTCAAGGCTCATGGACATGAAATTCCTTTCATATATTAAATGCAACCTTCATCTCAAAATATTTAAATCTAAATTTTCCCAATATATACACGCCAATTCTGGAAATTATGTTCATTCCATTCATTTTCTCTAGTTTAACATCTTTGTTTTAGTCAAAGACCCACCATGGGATATGTTCCTTTGAACAATAGGGTTCTAGTACCAATTAAAAGTTGGGAATGCTCATTCTTAAGGTTGGCGATAAACTCACAATTACAAAGAATTTTCACATGGGATGATTGGAGGATGGAGAAGGACATTCACTTAGTTATTGGGGATAAAGTGTTAGTGCCAAAGTCATCAAAGATCATCTTTCTGTCACAGGTATTGGTGGTGTTCATATCAAATGATGTAGATCTAGTTCAATATCAAGCTTTATTGAAAAATTTGATTGAAATCTATGTTCATATATAATTCTTGGAGGGTTTTAATTTATCTACCTCCCTTAGGAAATATGACATGAACAAAGGTGAAGATTTAGTTGGGGGTCCATTTTTTGCCAAACATCTCAAAAAGAAGTTGTTTTTATCTTGATATTTTGATGCTATTAAAAATTCATTGATATCTTGCAATTATAATTTGTTTAACAAAGAGTTGGGAATGCTATATGATTTATTTCCATATGAGCTTGTTGTGTCTAGCAAGGATATCTTTTATGCCATGCACATGTATTGTTGGTTCACCATCCTATTCCTAGACCATACCTTATATCTTGCAAACAAAACATTATGGGTGAATATTACAAAGGGAAATCCAAGGATGGTGATGAACCACTCAGGATCAGTGCTCCTCCTCTAAATAAAATGGCCAATAAAGACACCAAAGAATCGACAAAAGGGCCATCTTGTCTGGCTCCAGATAAAGTAGGTGATAACTCTCAAATTTCATGAGTCTTATCACCTCTCTGTTTAGGGTTGCAGTTTAATACCTATTTGTTTCTCTTTTTAGGAAAGTTCTCCAATGGTTGGTCTTCGTAATGCAAATCCTTGGAAGACATTTTGTTTATGAATTAGCTAGGTTTTTTTAAGGCTTCTCGGCTCCTAGCATATGGCAAGCTAGAACTCTTTAGGTGAACAATTTTATGCTTTAAGAATTTTGTTTACCCAGTGCCACTCTTGCCTAAAGTTCTCTTGAAAATGCTATTATTTTGCGCTTTTGTGCAACATTTTTACGTTGATGATTTATTTGGAGATTTATTAGATGGGGAATACTAGTCTCACAATGTAGGAACATAATCCTCCATGGAGAAAAGAGGCCCATTATTGGGTTGAGAATTTTATTATAAGAACATTAACATATGTGGATAAATAGGGAAGGTGGAAGCTTGATGACCTTAAATTCATAATCCCTTACCTTGATACACCTCCTTTTGCACAAACTTGTTGCATATACATTTTTTAGCAAATATTCTCTCCTTTTATGGAAGAACATGAGTTATTGAGTGCTCAACTTGATGAATACTGGGATATGATGTGGATTCATACATAAAGGTTGTTGATCCCTAAGTTTTGTTGTCTATTAGTGTCTTACACTTAGTCATTTTCTAGGCAATGTTGGTTGGTCATCACTGCGACTGAGCCATCTAGTAATGGTCAAGTTATGTCTAGACTTGTATTTTGTATATAGCCAGAGGTCACCGAGTACTTCAGTAATAGCCAAGTAGCTTATGTCGAGTTGTGTAGATACACTACTACATTTTACTTCATTTTTCTACCAAAATTTTTGACAATCAATTAAAAAGGTTTAGGCTAGTCGGATTATAGAAGGAAAACTTCCTTTTTTTTTCAATCCATGCCTATGTTAGTCAAAATTTCAACCAATACCATGTAGGTCAAAATTTTGACCAACACGAGCATAAATTTAAAAAGAAAAAATATTTTGTATCTCATTTCATTGTTTGGTTTTTACTTGGAGCACACAAAGGAGTTGGAGCATGCGATTGTTTGAACTATTATTTGGTGAGAGTTTTAGGAGGACCACCTTCCTACGAGGGTTTCCACTATGATTTGGTGTAAAAGGAGGACCGCCTGTAAGGGTTTTCTTACTTTGCATTTGTCTAGCATTGTTTTATTGGTTACCTACTTAGGGCCCATGAGCAATGTGCCAGGGCATCATGTATTGGATATTTTCTAGGTTGTTTATATATGATGCCTTATCAATTTACGAAGTGAGTGGATAGATTGAACATCTTTGCATGTTTAACCTTCGATGCATCCACGGTTTTGAAGCTCATTTGTTAGTTCTGCAAACATTTTATTAAAACTTTTGTGCAGTGCCCACGAGATACTAAACTCTCTGTTAGACCAGCCCGAAAACTTCTCAGTCAGCTTTGTCATGGAGAGTGTACCTTGACTTGCGATTTCTCCATTGGTCTCCAATGCCATTAGGTGAGAAGCAAACCAAGGAAATGAATTTTAATAGCCCAAGTGCTCAGATTTGGGGGAAGTAGCTACGCTACTTCAAGATTGATTCCCTAGTTAGATATATGCTATTTGTTTAACCAGCATAGTAAGAAAATGCTTGCAGCAGCGTCTTAGGAATAATCTTGATATATCCTAAATCGAGACTATTTGCAAACCAGAGCTCATAAACAAAAACATGACCATCAGTTTTCGATGCCTCAAACACCCATTTGTTACACTATTCAATCCTTTAAGGAACCCGATACATTCCACTATGAAACTCTTTCAACCAAAACCAATATCATTCACTATTATTTTATTCACAAAAGATATCAAAAACCAATAGCAGGAATATATATAAACTCAATTAATAATGAGTTCTTGAAAACTATTTTTTAAAAACTGTTGTAGACATCAATGCTTTCTTGGCTTACCAAACGGTTTCAAAATATTTCTTTGTCAACAAAACCAATTACTATCCTCCCCTACGAGACTTTCATAAAGAGACTAATAACCCAAAAACCATTCCTTACAGGACTGTCATGAAACAAAATAGATCATTTATATTTCTTTGCACAATAACAATAAAGAGAAGCTGATTCATTAACACTGTTATATTCTTCATAACAGAGATAAAAAACCACCAATAGGGAATACATAAAGCTTAATTAAAATACATTTCATTCATACTTAAGGAAAACAAAACATTCATGGCTCTCTGGCTAAAGGCCAGAGAGCCCGATACTTTTCCACAATTATTACTCTCTTGCCTGTTCTATTGTCTTTCGAATCTCTCTACCTATCCTCCTCTATATTACATAGTGTATTCTATTTAAGACCATATTGGACCATTACAAAATGGTTTGTCTTCCATGACCATTCATATTCCTATTCAGAATTTTGCTTACAAATATCCCATATTCTCTTTGTCGAATCATTATAATGTAATTTAACAAATATACCATGGTTCTAACACTTTAATGAATATATCCTTTCTTGACATGACTTAAATGATGTGAAATTCAAAGGTGGAGGTGGTGCCCCTGCACCACATTCCATGTGTTATAGTGGTCAGAGGTCATGGAATGACCATATTCAATTGGAAACTCACAAAACTATCAAAGGAATGGCTGAAACTACTCTACCAGTCAGAATTAATTGAGTAAAAATACAAATACAGACCTCACAAATGCATAGATGTGGTCTAGGATCAATATCTAACTATTCCAAATGCATTGAAATGTAAGACAATGAAAAGATGAATCCAAAATCACTCTAAGAACTCAAGGAAATTGCATTTGAAAGAATTTTATTTATCAAAAACTCACTACAGTCCCTACACCAAGCCTCTTTTGTCGTACAATGAAACTTTGGCATATTTGATGGACTCCTAGAAACTACCCCAACCAATCCCAATTTGTTGGATAGATTAGTTTGCACTAAAACATAACAAAATCCAATTCCCTCCATTTTCTAATAACCATTGCATTTCAAATTTTTGAATTTGCAACATTACAAATTTGGAGTTTTTGAAACTTTTAAAGATAATGAAGCCTTAAGACTTTGAAATGTGACCCAAATGAACTTATTAAGCATTATTAAAATCAAATCTAAACTATTATAAACTTGTAACACCAAATACCATCCTAGGCTCTTATTTTGGTCCTAAGGCCTATTAGGCCTTTTAAGATTTATTACATATTTGCCATTTGTATTGCATGGATTGACCTTATAGGCCATTATAGGTGCCAATACATTCCAATTGATGTATTTAGATGTCATTAGGTGCATGGTTGTCATTATGGACTCCTAGTAGTCTTTGGATGTTCTAGGTGCCCCTGCACCATGTTCACCACCTTTGAAAGGATTCTTGTCCCAAGAATTAGTCTTGGCATTGGATGTCTGAGTCTGAACCTATACTTTAGGAATATGGTGCCTTGATAGTTGGTTCTTTCTACCCACTAGACATCCACATCTAAACATGGTTGTTTACTAGCTGCCCTTCAATAGGACACTTGACTGTACCTATTTGAAAAATCCCAAAAGTCTACATTTCTAGGACTGTGCAGCATTGTCCTATTCAATCCTTTGTCCTTTTCTTCCCAAACCTGATTTGTCCATCCTCCTCTTCCCCTCATTGAAGAACCTCCTCTATTGCTTCTATTCTATCTTTCACTTTTCCTCTTCAATTTCTCCTCTATTCTAAGGGCCAACTGGTAACATTCCTTCACACTTCTGGGGTTAGAAGCCATAATTTCATCTTGGATGTTAAATCTTAAACCACCTAAATATCTCGCAACCTTAACAACTTCATCTTCTTCCAATCCTGACCTTATGCTTAGTTTATAGAATTCATATGTATTTGCTTTAACATCTAAATCTCTTTGTTTTAAACTTTGCATTTTTTTATGCATTTGTACATCAAAGTCTTTAGGAAGAAAGTTACCTTTCAGTTTTGCTATCATCCTATCCCAAGAGACAATCTTTGGCTTACCTCTTCTCCTTTTGTCTACCTCCTCATGATCCCACCATAGGAGTGCATGCCCTTTGAGTTTTCTTTTTGCCAATCTGACCCTTTGATCTTCTGGTACCTCTTCACCTTCAAAGTATGCAATCATTGATGCAATCCAGTCCAAAAGATCTTTTTCTTTTATACTTTCATCATACATAGGGATATCTCCCCTCACCTTATGTTGTTCAATCTGTACATCCTTGAATATCTTGATTGTCCTCTTCTCTTCAGGATCTATTTGTTCCTCTTCTTCCTCTCCTTCCCCTTCCTTATGGGTTTCTTCCTCTTCTTTACTATCAACACCTTCATCTGTTGCTCTTCTTTGATTGGATTCCAAGCTTCAAGCCTGGCCAAAAGTGCATTGTAAGATTCCTGCAACCTTGTGTTCTTCTCCTTCAACTCTTGGATCTCCCTGGAAGTACCTGTATTCCTTGGAGGCATTTTCACAAACAACAGTCAAACTTCTTTAGCAAAGTGTTCCTCTATCCCTCTAAGGAACCATTTGTTTTAGATAATTTAATTTTAACTTTGGTTGTTTTAACAAAACTATGTTGACTTTATTTTGTAGTTGTTTAACATGAGAGTTTGTAGATTAATAGTTCATAGATATTAGTGTGCCATAGTTGCCCATCTATAACTAGTGAGATGCAAATAACTCATGTACCTCATGATAGTGTGCTTGGATACCTTGTATACACTATTTTTCATTAGACTAGACATTATCCAAATAGTGAGTATTTATATAAAGTTCTATAACACATAGGTGGTCCTCCTTTTACACCAATTAATAACAGTGACAACCCTCACAGGCAATTGGATAATGTCTAGTCTAATCCAAGCACACTAGCATGAGGTACATGAGTTATGTTCATCTCACTAGATATAGATGGGCATTAATGCTCAATTGAATGATATGTTCCCATAAAAATGTGAACTCCTATTAATCTACAAACTGTCATGTTAAACAACTACAAAATAAATTCAACGTAGTTCCTTTAACACAACCAAAGTTAAAATTAAATTATTCGAAAAAGGGTTTGTGTTTTGAGTTAATTAGTTTATGTAAATCTATTTTAGCAACAGGTGATGAACATTCATATTTTCCTAAGTAGTACTTTGAGCATTCCTACCACACATGTACTATTGTGAAAATCGTCACAAGTCCATTTGTTGTAGGAGAGAGAGAGAGAGCAAAAAAGAAATGATTAGCAAAAAATGTTAATTACAATCATTTCTTTCTTGGTTTCTTCCTCCTTTTTTTAAGATAATGGCTAAGTAGAGCATCAATATCCTCGTCATCTCTCTCTCTCTCTCTCTCTCTCCTACTAGTCCTTTGACGTGTATTAAACAGAATCAAATTTTTAGCATATTATTATCATTCTATTTCTTTGTTGTAAACATGCCATTGGTTCAGTTTTGTAATTTTTTTTTTGAGTTAAATGCATTTAAATTAAAGGTCTAATTCTGTAGACTGCTGATGTAGAGCCCTCTACTATCACCTTAAATAGGCCAGCTCAACTTGAGGATTCAACAAGAAACTTAAATGGAATACACCAAGAAGTACCAAATGATGAATGCTCAGTTGTTGTAATGGCAAAGCAATATCAGAACCGCCTATTTCTAAAACTTGATTTTTCTATAGTCCTAATGATTTTTCTTATTTATTGAACATTGTTGACATACTTAAATGGAATACACAATACCAAATGATCAATGCTCAATTGTTGTAATGGAAAAGCAATATTAGAACCATCCATTTCTAGAACTTGATTTTTCTATAGTCGTAATGATTTTTCTTATTTCTTGAACATTGTTGACATACTTAAATGGAATACACAATACCAAATGATGAATTCTCAATTGTTGTAATGGGAAAGCATCATAACCATCCATTTCTAAAATTTGATTTTGTATAGTCTTAATTATTTTCTATAGTCCTAATGATTTTGAAAATTGTTGACAAAGATTTTTCTTTTTTTTATTATAGTATAAATAATTTTTATATATTCTTAATGATTTTTCTTATTTCTTGTCTTTTGTCCCTTTTTTATTTCCTATGTCTGTGCTTCATGACGGGATTTTTTCACCTTCTTTTGATGGTATATTTCATTCACTCTATGTGGAATACTATTTTGTTCACTATTTTATTTCAGCTTGATATTTCTTTCATTTTTCATATACACAGAGACTACACATGTTGATAAAAAATGAGCTATTTTATTTAGGTTTACTTTTCATTATTGTAAATGGTTAATATTTCTAATGGTACTCCTTGGTGTATTCCATATAAAAATAATCATATAAAAATAATAAATGTAGTAACGATGGTGCGGTGCATTATTGATATAGGCTCGATGGCTCTTGTCAATGTGTCAAACTATCAATGTGATGGTGGGCAGTGTGTGTTGAAGACTTCACAGACACAGAGAAACCCTGGATGACAATTTTGGTGCTGCCCAAACAGAAAAAAGGTTGCTAATGTGTATATATTTAATGTTTCTAATGTAAATACTATTCATTATATTATAAAAACTAATGTAGATTGGGCATCACAAGGAAATAATGGCTACAGATACTTTAGTTGGGTCGATGAAAACTCATCTGCATTTATCCTCCCATCTCCACTTATCCGCGATGAAGGATTTGAGTGCAAAACATGTCAGGCTAGGGAAAATTCTAAAATTATATTTTTACGATGCCTTCTCTGTATTGTAATCGCATATCTTTGTTGCGACCATATGCAGAGATGAACTCAAGAATTAGTTAGTTTAGTATTTTCATATTGTAACTAATATTTTAATATGGATTTGACGTAACTTCTCTTTGCCTCAAGTGCCCATATATATGGTTTACATCTTTTTTTAGAATAATTCTTCATATTTATGGCTTAGGTGAGCCCCAATCTACTATCAATCACATGATTTAATGTATTGTGTTTTCTTGGTTATTCCATTTATTCCTTGAAATATAAAGGCCATTTGGTAATTTCAACTACACCTAAGGATCCATCAATAGTTGTGGAAAATAGGATTCATGTTGCAATGCCTAAGCTACGAGATGGGAAAAGAGAGGGAAGAAGAGTGGAAAGAAGATGATATTCCTGAGATCATGGATCATTTTCAAGCTTCAGTGAGGCTTCGTACCACGCACTGTCGGTAGATTTGTACGCAATGTTGATTTAGGCTAGAGGTAAGCTACATTTGTCATGTAAACAACATGGTTGAATGCAATCTCTTTTGCACATTTTCAAGAGTTTTCCCACTAATACAAGCGTAAATAATGCATTGAACGTAATCTACGAACACTACATGGTATGAAGTCTCGTTGAAGTTTGAAATACAAGAGCAAGTGACAAGAGCAGGTGACATGGATCCCCCACATGATAGAGGCTACGGGGATACTCCTCCCACCCATTTGTTAGCAACGGTAAACTTTATTGAAATTGTACAAATTAGATAGTTGAAAAAAGTTATATTATTATGTTATTTTATTTAGGGTTTTAGAGTTATTATGATAGTTTTACTGATATTTCTGTCACAATTTGATGTTCAGGATAGGGGAAAAGCACCTGCAACAATAGAGGCAATAGTTGTAGATACAGATGAGGATATCCTAGAAATCCCTAATCTAATAAATATGTTGAAGAAAAAATTAAAAAGAGTTAATAGAGAAAATTTTAGAAAAAGCTGCCAAACATCTTAAGACTGTGAGGGACTCATATAGAAGGAGTCTCATCTAAAACCCAAAGTACGAGCATCCTCCCTTTATTCTAGTGAGGGATTGGAATGAGTTCATTTTGGATGCAAAGGAGAAAGGGGATACTCAAAGAGGAATTACACCAACAAATGAGAGAAGAAGGTATGCAATAGTATTAACTACTAGTAGAATGTAATAATGCACTAATTAGTGATCTTTGTATCTATATCATGTAACATATTTCAAACTTTTCATAGGTTGCAGGATACATAAAAGGCAACAAAGGCCACACTGCAAAAGATTTCACAATAGCTAACAAACATAATTGTAGGCATCATGGTCACATTTTTTTGGAGACAACATAATTGAGTTGTATATCAATGATGATGGAGTGCAACCTCTGCTCCTTCGATTCCAAGTTGACACTACGAGATGTAGAACAACTTGGAATTGGAGGTGCAGAAGTTGCTCTCCATCATCTGGGTATACCACTCAATTAAATTGTCTCCAAATAAATGTGACCATGATGCCTACAATTATGTTTCTTAGTTGTTGTGTCCCAAGACCCCTTATGACACTTTACAACCATTTACGATCCCTAAGAATACATCTTATAAGTCTTAAAATGTTGTAAAGGGTCATAAGAGGCTCCTAAGAGGGGCCAGATGAGCTTCCACCTTCACGTGGTTGGCCCTGTTAAGAAGAGAATGTTAAACTATTCTCGAAACAAAGAGAAGCTCAATAATTTAATAAAGGGATTACGAAGGGATTCCATTCCAGTGCGGGAGGTGTATTCAGACAAAGCATCCTGGTGGAAAGATGTCTCACACCATCATTATACGGCGGAGAAGAAGTTGAAGCAACAAAAGAGTTTTTGGAGAGCCATGTTTTGGAGCCAGTCATGTAGTACAAGCACTAGAATTGAGTTTTTTGGCATGGGCTGGGAAATTTTTGTATATCACCATGTGATAGAGTTTGGGGATTTTTTACTATTTAAATACATCTGTGGGATGTATTTCAGAGTTCGGATATATGGGAAGAATGGCTGTGAAAAAGATATTTCTATTTTTCATTCTGAGAAGATCTAGAGTGATTTTGAGTCACAAAGGAAATGCTCTAATCCTTCAAAAAGTGCTATTTCGATGAGTTCTGATAACTTGAGGGACAGAAAATTATCTGTTGATCACTTGATTTTCTTTTCAACTCAACAGATAATTTTTTGTCCCTCAAGTGATTAGAACTCATCAAAATAGCACTTTTTGAAGGATTAGGGTATTTCCTCTGTGACTCAAAATCACTCTAGATCTTCTTAGAATGAAAAACAAAAATATCCTTTTCACAACCATTCTTCCCATATATTCAAACTCTGAAATACATCCCATAGGTATATTTAAATACTAAAAAATCTCCAAACTCTATCACATGTTGATATACAAAAATTTCCCAGCCCGTGCCAAAAAACACAATTCTAGTTCTTGTACTACATGACTGGTGCCAAAACAAGGCTCTCCCAATCACTGACTGTGACCCGTTGGCAACAAGCAACACAACGAGTGTGGACACCTAAAGTTAAATAGCAGATAGGGAAAAAGAACCTAAAACAACATAGGCAATAGCTATAGATACAGATGAGGATATCCCAAAAATCCCTAATATATTAAATACAGTGAAGAAAAAACTAAAAAGAGTAATGCATAAATTATTACTATTTTGGAAGATGCAAATCCAACTGAGGAGATATTGAAGAGGACAGATCAATTACCTGGTCATGGACATCGCGGTGAGGCCAGTAGTAGCATCATGCAAAATAGTAATAATTTACGCATTGACTCTTCTTTAGTTTTTTATTCACCATATTTATTATATTAGGGATTTCTAGGATATCCTCATCAGTTAATTATAGTATATGTCATGTTAATGAATATTTTTATGTGTTAATGAAATCTTGATTAGTGTTGCATATTAATGAATGTTATATCATATTAATGGATGTTATGTGATTGTATTGATTGAATGTTATAGTTCATAAATGGATGAATGAAGTGTGTAATTAGATGTTAATGGGGAATTTAGATTGATGTTAGGGGGAGGGGGGTTAAGGCCAGATGAGCTTCCACCTTCATGTGGTTGGCCTTGTTAAGTAGAGAATATTAAAGTATTCCTGAAACCAAGTGAATCTCAAACTAAAATACCTTCATTATTTAATAAATTTCATTTGTTCTAGGTCTTTTCTCATAAGTGCATTTTGAATGTGTCATTGTCGGGAAGCTATCAAATAAAAAACTAGAAGGGCCAATAGTCAACTTCTCATTGTCATTGTCTAGCATGATTCAAATTTATTTTAAGTATTCTCGTATTGAATGTGTCAACCTCTCTTGGCCTAATGTGGATTATTTCATTGGTTTATGTTTTTGAGTATGTGAAGTGTTAAATCAATTCCTATCTTCTATTATTAATTCATTCAAATTACAAGAGGGCCTGGCAGATATACTCAACATAGAATTGACTTCTAGTCTGGGCAATTGAACACACTGAGTCTTTGGCTTGAGAGAAAGAGTTGGGTAATGTTGTTACTGGAGACCTATACAATTGTCCTCAGTGGCCTCTTTTTTTTAACAGGTATTTTTATATATATGTAGTGTCCATGTTTTTTTTTAATACAAATTCTATTTTTGTATATGCTAGTGCTATGGAACCTAAATAAACAATTATAAATGTAATAGATAATGTCTTCGATGAAGGAATTGATGTACCACATGTAAACCAAAATCCATGCTTAATGCCATTTTGTGCAAAATGAGTTTGTCTATTAGCATATCAGATTTTGTTACACCCTTCATGACTGTAATGTTTAAGTTAAGTATTGATGCAATTTTCTAAAGTAGCAAGTTCTATAGTCATTGTTTTTTTTCTAGTGGTTCTAAGGAGATCAAGAATTATCAAGGAAAGATACTGAAGTGGAAAGGAAAAGTTTCTGAGAGGTTACAAATATTGAGTCATCGATTAGGTATACTTTTTTTTAAGTAATTGCTACAGAAATGGTTAAGTTTTCCTAAATTTTTAAAATAAGTCATAATTATTCAGTATCATATTCTTAGCTATAAGTTGCAGGTCTTCATACCATAAATTTTAGAGTTCAACTCTTACATGGACAAAGTTGTAGGTTATATTGAACCATCTATTATATTTTTTGACTCTTTAGTTGCCAGAAAAATTAAATTCACATCCTAGTTGTCATTGTGTTTGGGACATAAAGCTTTATTTAACTAAATTAATTCTTTTAATATTGAGATAAAAAATCTACAAATAAAGCCTAGACTAGGGACTACATAGAAAACTATCATATAAAGAACTACTAAAATGACGGTATCAAAGTTCCTTACAAGCAATCCACATATCAAAATCTAGTTGTAGGATTGAAAAAAAAGACAAGATAAAAAAGTTCATAGGCCCATACAAGGCACCCACCAAAATATAGACCATCAATTTATAGAACCCTTGTAAGATATCCCAAGGAACGAAAAGTAGTGAAAACCAAATAGATAGAAAAAAGAACATAACCATATGTTGCCTCACCTATTTGAGGTAAGAAAAACTCAGTCTAGTTTTCTTAACAATGGTACATATCCATCCAAGTGCAGAAACCTTCAAAGATTTGCGGCGGTAAAGAGAATCCCCATATTTTATCAGCCTAACATAGTCTTTGGCCACTTTGGCAATGAGATTGCGATCAATATTGATCTGGCCAAGGGCCAACTTGTAGTGATCTTTATCATATAAAACATTTAGCAGATCTCCATAAAATGGATACACATCATCTTGGTAGGGGAAATCATCTTAGAAAATACATTTGAAGCAACAGCAAAAGAAGCAGTAATAGAAGAAGCATCAATAGCAGCAAATACATCACTAACACTTCTTCAGACATATTTTGTTGACTCCTCAAAATGAGCATCCTTTATTTCAGCTACCTCATCACTATCATCCTCATCCATTGCCTCGGGGTTCTCACTTCTTTTTCTTTCACTTTCAATATCCTGTAAAAGTGCAGAGGAAAGAGAACATGACAAATTGAAATAATAAGATACAAGTTGAGGAAAATTGAATCAAAAAATGTAAAATTCTAACAAACCAGTTGAAAAAAAACCATTAAGAAATTCATAACCAAATCTAGTTTGCAAAAGTCACCGCAATTGAAACTCACCTTCTCAATATTTTCTCTAATAGCATACTTGCAAGCCCACTGACAAATCTCTTTAATATCAGCTCCATTGAATCCTTGGGTATAACAGGCCAATGCGATTAGGTATAATGAAAACTATTTTCTTGGTTGTCATACCATCCATCTCTGTCAACAACTGGTTAAGGTCTCTGTCCGCAGCACCACTAGCATCCCCAACACTGCTTCTATGCTGCAAACATGCAAACCAATTATGCATCACCAGTCAGAGCCTATCTCTCAAATAGTTCAAACAAAATGAAAAAACCCACAGTTTCACGCAGAGCAGAGCAGATGGATTGCTAGAGCCCGCTGACAAATCTCTGTAATATTTGATCAATAAATATAATGGATGGGGCATTCTTCTTAGACTCCTCAAAATCCTTTCGGAGATTTCTTTCACTTTCTCCAACCAACTTTGACATGATCTCAAGTCCATTGATATAGAAAAAGAAGGCACTAGTTTCATTTGCCACTGCCCTAGCAATTAAAGTTTTCCCCAAACCAAGAGGCCCATAGAGCATAATACCCTTTGGCAGCTTCACACCAATAGATTTGAAGAGTTGTGGGCATCTAAGAGGAAGCTCTACCAATTCATGGATCACCAGTCAGAATTAGTTGAACTAGACTTTCTTTGTTGTAGAATTGATTTAGTATAGAATATTTCCAGGAGGATTTATTTTTTTTAAAGCAAGGTTTTTGTAGCATTATCTACCACTTGAGTAAAAGTTTCCATAGCTAAATTTCCTTGCGATAGTTAATATTTCTCTAAAGACTTACAAGTTAGTAAGTCCTCAGCTAGAACATACACATTTGCCACTTCATTAAGATGACAATTGTGTACTAAGTTTCCTAACTGTATAAGTCATCATCATCTTTATTATTTGTTGTAGAAAATACATCTAAAGCACCAAGAAATTGAAATTCAGAACCAAAGCCTCGATATTTCTGTAGTGTTTCTGCAAAGGCTTGATACTTCCGAATATCAGCATCACTGACACTTTTTCAAGCATATTTCATTGACTCTTCAAAATGAACAACCTTATATCATCCTCATCCATTGCCTCGGGGTTCTCACTTCTTTTTCTTTCACATTCAATATCCTCTAAAAGTGCAAAGGAAAGAGAACATGACAAATTGAAATAATAAGATACAAGTTGAGGAAAATTGAATCAAAAAATGTAAAATTCTAACCATTAAGAAATTCATAACCAAATCTAGTTTGCAAAAGCTGCTGCAATTGAAACTCACCTTCTCGATATTTTCTCTAATAGCATACTTGGAAGCCCACTGACAAATCTCTTTAATATCGACTCCATTGAATCCTTGGGTATAACAGGCCAATGCCATTAGGTATAATGAAAACTATTTACTTGGTTGTCATACCATCCATCTTTGTCAACAATTGGTTAAGGTCTTTGTCTGCAGCACCACCAACATCCCCAACACTGCTTCTACACTGCAAACATGCAAACCAATTATGCATCACCAGTCAAAGCCTATCTCTCAAATAGTTCAAAAAAAATGAAAAAACCCACAATCTCACGCAAAGCAGACCAGATGGATTGCTAGAGCCCACTGAAAAATCTCTATAATATCTCATCAATAAATATAATGGATGGGGCATTCTTCTCAGACTCCTCAAAATCCTTTCGAAGATTTCTTTCACTTTCTCCAACCAACTTTGACATGATCTCAAGTCCATTGATACAGAAAAAGAAGGCACTAGTTTCATTTGCCATTGCCCTAGCAATTAAAGTTTTCCCTGAACCAGGAGGCCCATAGAGAAGAATACCCTTTGGGGGCTTCACACCAATAGATTTGAAGAGTTTTGGGTGTCTAAGAGGAAGCTCTACCAATTCACGGATCACCAGTCATAATTAGTTGAACTAGACTTTCTTTGTTGTAGAATTGATTTAGTATAGAATATTTTCCAGTAGGATTTTTTTTTTTAAAAGAAAGGTTTTTGTAGCATTATCTACCACTTAAGTAAAAGTTTCCATAGCTAAATTTACTTGCCACAATTAATATTTCTCTAAAGACTTACAAGTTAGTAAGTCCTCGGCTAGAATAGACGCATTTGTCACTTCATTAAGATGATAATTGTGTACTAAGTTTCCTAACTGTATAAGTCATCATCATCTTTATTATCTACTATAGAAAATACATCTGAAGCACCAGTAGAAGCACCAAGAAATCGACATTCAGAACCAAGGCCTCAATATTTCTGTAGTGTTTCTGCAAAGGCTTGATACTTCTGAATATCAGCATCACTGACACTTTTTTGGGCATATTTCATTGACTCTTCAAAATGAGAAACCTTAGATCATCCTCATCCATTGCCTTAGGGTTCTCACTTCTTTTTCTTTCACGTTCAATATCCTGTAAAAGTGCAAAGGAAAGAGAACATGACAAATTGAAATAAGAAGATACAAGTTGAGGAAAATTGAATTAAAAAATGTAAAATTCTAACCATTAAGAAATTCATAACCAAATCTAGTTTGCAAAAGTTTCTGCAATTGAAACTCACCTTCTCAATATTTTCTCTAATAGCATACTTGCAAGCCCGCTGACAAATCTCTTTAATATAGGCTCCATTGAATCCTTGGGTATAACAGGCCAATGCCATTAGGTATAATGAAAATTGTTTTCTTGGTTGTCATACCATCCATCTCCAATAACAACTAGTTAAGGACTATGTCCGCAGCACCACCAACATCCCCAACACTTCTTCCACGCTGCAAACATAAAAACCAATTATGCATCACCAGTCAAAGCCTGTCTCTCAAATAGTTCAAACAAAATGAAAAAACCCACAGTTTCATGTAGAGTAGAGCAGATGGATTGCTAGAGCCTGCTGAAAAATCTCTATAATATCTCATCAATAAATATAATGGATGGGGCATTCTTCTCAGACTCCTCAAAAGCCTTCTGGAGATTGCTTTCACTTTCTCCAACCAACTTTGACATGATCTCAAGTCCATTGACACAGAAAAAGAAGGCACCGGTTTCATTTTCCATTGCCCTAGCAATTAAAGTTTTCCCCGAACCAGGAGGCCCATAGAAAAGAATACCCTTTGGGGGCTTCACACCAATAGATTTGAAGAGTTGTGGGCATCTAAGAGGAAGCTCTACCAATTCATAGATCACCAGTTAGAGTTAGTTGAACTAAACTTTATTTGTTGTAGAATTGATTTAGTATAGAATTTTTTCCAGCATAATTTTTTTTTTAAAAAGCAAGGTTTTCATAACATTATCTACTACTTGAGAAAAAGTTTCCATAGCTAAATTTCCTTGCCATAGTTAATATTGCTTTAAAGACTTACAAGTTAGTAAGTCCTCGGCTAGAACAGACACATTTGTCACTTCATTAAGATGACAATTGTGTACTATGTTTCCTAACTGTATAAGTCATCGTCATCTTTATTATCTGCTATAGCAAATACATCCGAAGCACTAGGAAATTGAAATTCAGAACCAAAACCTCAAGATTGCTGTAGTGTTTGTGCAAAGGCTTGATACTTCTGAATATCAGCATCACTGACACTTCTTCGGGCATATTTCATAGACTCTTCAAAATGAGCAGCCTTTATTTCAGCTACCTCATCACTATCATCTTCATCCATTGCCTCGAGGTTCTCACTTTTTTTTCTTTCATGTTCAATATTATTCTGTAAAAGTGCATAGGAAAGAGAACATGACAAATTGAAAAAATAAGATACAAGATGAGGAAAATTGAATAAAAAAATGTAAAATTCTAATAAACCAATACAAAAAAACCATTAAGAAATTCATAACCAAATCTAGTTTGCAAAAGCCACCACAATTGAAACTCACATTCTCAATATTTTATCTAATAGCATACTTACAAGCCCACTGAAAAATCTCTGTAATATCTCATTAATAAATAAAATGGACGAGGCATTCTTCTCAGCCTCCTCAAAAGCCTTCCAAAGATTGCTTTCACTTTCTCCAACCAACTTTGACATGATCTTAGGTCCATTGATACAGAAAAAGAAGGCATTAGTTTCATTTACCACTGCCTTAGCAATTAAAGTTTTCCCAGAACCAAGAGGCCCATAGAGAAGAATACCCTTTGGGGGCTTCACACCAATAGATTTGAAGAGTTGTGGGCATCTAAGAGGAAGCTCTATGAATTCACGGATCACTAGTCAGAGCCTATCTCTCAAATAGTTTAAACAAAATGAAAAAACCCACAGTTTCATGCAGAGCAGAGCAGATGGATTGCTAGAGCCCAAAGGAGTCTAGAAAATAGAATGAGCAGGGACCCACTGGCAACAAGAAGCAGACTGAGTGTGGACACCTAAAGATAAATATCTAGACTAATCACCGATCAGGATGTCGTTGGTGATTAGTGTAGATATTTATCTTCAATTTTTTTTTAAAAACTGTGCATTTCGTCAAAATTTCAACCAACCTGCGTCGAAACTCTGGCATAAAATCAACCATTCTGTGTCGAAATGTGGCATCGCGGGTTTGGCATCCTGGTCAGAGCCGCTAAATATTTTGACCAATTGTGGTCAAAATATGACTATCGCAAGTTTGGCATCCTGGTCAGAGTGACCAAAGTTTTTGACCAATGTTAATTTATATAGTTCGAAAGATCGACCAATACATGAACACATGCCAATGTTATTTTTGGCCTAGATTGCCCTCTTTTTCAACCAATATAGGAGTTGATCATTCGATGATTTTAGGTATGAGTCGATATTTTGACGCAGATAATATTGAAGAACCAGTTGGTTGACTATTCAACCATGTTGGGTAGAAACTTCGACAAATATTGCATCAAAAAATGGTGCAAAATGTACTAACTTGATATATCAGTGTCAAGCAGTAGTATATGAAGAACAGTTAATGCTGAGTGTCAAAGACTTCATATGTCGAGAAAGCCAGAGTTGGCATATGTGTTTGTAATGGCATAAACACTAAGATAAACTATTTTGGCCGACATCTACACAATATTTTATGTTTGTTGAGGAAATCATGAAAGTAATTATGCCTTAGATTTGAAATCATGAATCCATATGTAATTTATGTAGCCTATCAGATTTAGGGAATGCTTAAGCAGCATAAATAGAGAATCTAGATCATTGATCTTGATCTAGGAGGATATTTTGTTGTCTATATGAGATGAGAGCTTAACCCTAAAATGATGCATGGGTGTATGAGTGTAAGAGAGTGTGGGAAGAGTATGAAGGATCTCATATATAGAAAAGTGAATAAATTTTTGATATAGGCAGAGATTAGTAAAAGTGACTAAGGAAGGCAGTGAAGGACATAACAGAGATATATTTGATTGAGGAGATCAAACAAGTATTGGAAGGAGAAGATCTATTATCATCATCACAGTGAAAACTGAAGGATCAAGTACTGAGTCATTCTAACAGGTGAATCAGGGAAAATCTCTTTATACAGTGGTCCTAACAGGCCTAAGTAAATCTATTTACTGATTTCTTACTTTGTTGTACATTTAAATTCTTTTACCAAGGTAGATTGAATAAGTCTATAAGCTCTTAGCAAGGCAGACCCCCCATAGGGTAGATCATTAGTTTATGATCAAAACTTTGTAGCCCTATCATGTAAACTTTAATACTGAAGTAGTGAAGATTTGTGGGTGTCATCCCCACCCCATTTTTACCTTTCAAGGGTTTTTCGATAACCAAAATATTTGTGTTATGTTTCAATATCATGGATGAAGATTACAATGTTAGATCTATTTTAGTAATGAATTTGATGTTTATGTTATGCAAGTGAATTTATGTTAAAATGGAGTTAATAGTAGATATCTGATTCACCCCCCCCCCCTCTCAGTATCTCACTTTCCCATAATAGATTTCCAACAAAAGATGACCCCAAAATACTACTAGAAGCTTCTAGAAAGAAGATCAAATGAAAAGAAGCCATTCAAGTGTGATTAAAGGAGAGAAGACTCTAACATATAAAATAGTGAGAAATGCTAGGATAGTTCACTCACCAAGTTATGGGTTACTATAGGAAGATACAAAACCTTGGAACAAAGTAAATCCAATTAGCACAAGATAGGATACCAATTCATAATCTTCACATGGTAGGGTTTGGGATTGGTCTTCCTTTCACTAAGAGAAGGAATAATAAATGAAACAAAATGGATGATATGATCTATGATTCAAGTAAGTGATAAGAGGGAATGGTGTAATCATCTTGAGGGATAGTAGAGGAAAAAACTTTAGATCTATAGAAACTCTATCATAATTTCTTGAAATCTAAAACTGGGCTAGACCAAGGACCCTAAAACCTATAGTTTCAGACTATGAAAGTTATAGAACTCTAGGTATAGGTCAAAATGAGGTATAGGTCAAAATTATGTATAGATTAAAATAGATTTTATCTATACCCAAGTATAGGTCAAGAATTTGACCTATACCTAAAACTATCAAAATCAGAATCAGAAACATGGATCTAGAAAGGTCTTTGAATTGCCTTCTTAGATTTGTAGTTGTATCTGCATTCTAAAATTAGCACTTTCACATAAGAGAGAAGCGAAAATGTTTTTGGGGAGGGGCTTTCCTTGGTCAAAACCCTGTTTAGGAATTAACCTTGAAATGTAATTGAAATTGCATGAGGAAATGTAATCTAGATCTCAAACATAAATTACCTTATGCCTCAATGATACAATGACACTTTGAAGATGAGAAGAAGTGTTGATGCAATAGACTAGACCCCAAGAAAACCCAATAGGAAATCATGAAACCAAACCCTTGAATGATGAATGTTGTAGCTTGCCACAATGTTGGACTGAATAAGAAAGATAAGAAGGAGATTTGAATGGATGAATGTAGATCCCCTCCCTTGATTGCAAATGCCTTTTCTTGGCCTCCAATGGGAAAAATAAGAAAGATCTCTGAAAGGAAATTCCTTAGATGCATGAGGGAAATGATGGATTTGAATACTTGAAATTCTTGAATGGTTATCTTGCACTTGAAGGCTTGATGAGCTTTAATGCTTTATGATGGATGTCATCAATGTATGGATGATTGCTTACTTGAAACTTCTTGAATGCACAATAGCTTTCTTGATAATGCATGCATGAAGATGAGATGTCATGAAATTTATGGAGTGAAGTCATGAATTGTAGGTGTAATGAGTTGTGAAAATGAAAGGAAGAAGTCTCCTTTAATAGTGATTTCAGAGTCCAAATTCATGAAGGCCAACTATGCTAGGCAGGAAAATGAAATATCTTTGCATTGGGCCCAAATTCCATTTAAAATTTACTTCTCAAGGTATAGGTCAAAATAGGTTTTACCTATACTAAAAAATTTGACCTACACCTAAGAAGGAAAATTTTGAGAATAGGCTTTAGGATCCCAGAAGTTTTAGGAGATTGTGGGGAGAAATTAGAAAATAAGCGAGAAAATAAAGCATAAATGCTTCCAAATCTTGAAATTACAAAAATGGGGCCTAATAGGTCCTAGAGGGAAAACAAATTATGTAAATGGATGGATAATAAGGGAATTATGCATATAGATTAGATCGATTGTTGAGTTTTGAACAAATAATATTGATTTAGAGGATGCAAAAGGGATAGAAAAATGTGAAATCAACGTGGGAACCCATAAATGCTATTAAAATGGGGCTAAAAGTGAGCACCTAACAAAGGTGATTACTTTTTATTACTATACATTTAACCCCCACTTTAGCAGGAGTATGAGTCAACCTCATGCTCACAGTAAAGTAGTAGAAACAGAGAAAGATGAAGATAATAGGCAAACTACAAGGGGATAAAGCATCACTAAGTTCACGGATGCAAGCCTCCAAAATAAGAATCTAAAACCATACAACCATACACAAGGATAAAATAAAAAACAACAAATTCCTAGAGTTTACTAAGATTCCAAGCCAACTAGTTGAAGAGACCTCACTACTGAATATGTCTCAACCACTAATATCACAATCACAAATCTATTGCAAGAGCATCAATGGTCACCAAAAAAGAGAAAGAGCATACATCAAGGATAAGATAAGAGTCCATGATCCAATCAAATAGAAAAAAATTTTCTTCTATGGAACCATGGAGGAGAGATCAATACAATCATGGATGACACAAGATAGACAATTTTATGTTGTGCTAGGTGATCCATGAGAGAGAGAAATCAGGGGTGTGATTACCTCACCCAGTAAGATTGTATGTCTTAGTATGAACCATAAAAAGTGTGACCACCATGCACAATAATATTGTATGTCTTATTGTAGACTACACAGAATATAGGATTGAAATTTCTAGCAAGTTGTATGCCACGCTAGTCAATTCTTTCTAAAATGTTGTGCCTACTAGAGACTTTGAATATGTGTGCACAACATATAAATGGATACAAATCCACTATATTCATGAGGATTTTTGTATATGTGCACTTCAAGTATGGATATAGATCCATTATATCCATAAATATTGGTTTTTATATGTCCACCCTATAGATGGATACATATCAATTGTATCCATGGGGTTGGTTGTATATCATACAAAAATGTGCAAGGGAGGCCATATGTATGCCCCCCTTAAGATGTAAAAATAAGTACTATTTTGTCATCTTAAGGAAGTGATAAATAAGGATAAAGCAATTTCAACATCAAGACAGTATCAACAAGCAACACCTAGTCCAAGCCAAAGAGGTCACAACTCCTATGAGACCATGTATGGGACACATGCGAAGGGATAACATGCAAGGAGTGAAAAAGTGATCCTTTTGAAGGTTGACACACTATTTAGTCTCCAAGGTAAAGGATTTATTTACTATGAAAACCCAATTGCAAACAATAAAGAAGGTTATGATGAAGGATGTGTATATCCTTAATGTAAACCAACTTTTCTATGTATGATTGGATGTCACATGATAGATAGATATTGCTTAACCAAGCTAAAAGTGGATCCTTGAAGAAGATAAGAGAGATAGATAGAATACGTGGGTAAAATCACAATAAGTTTTCACACTTTTATAAAGGAAAAAGGCTAACATCACCGAAAGTATTCAAATTCAAGGACATAAAAGTGACATTTCTGTTGAGAATTTGAGGATGATGTAAACTAATGAAATGTGTAAAACTAGATGAACTTTATGCTTATAATTTTTTTGAAAAAAAATAATCAATAATTGATATATATTTTTTTATTTTTTAAAATTTATTTTTCATTTGTTGAAAAATACTGCAAATCAGGGGGTCTACTTCCTGTCAAAAAACTATAAGTAAAAAAAATGGTTTTTCCTCCAATTTCAAAATATGTTTTAGATGACATATATAGCTAGTGAAAAAAAAAGTGAGAACTATTTTTTATGTATATTTTATCCTTTATAACTATTTGAAGTCAAACTTACCTGAAATCGACAATTTTTGTCTCCCACCTTTTTGAAGTCCATTTTTTAATTGCTGAAAAATGCTGAAAATATTGGGGCTAGTTCCCACCAAACAAGTATAGACAAATAATATTATTTTCCTCTAATTTAAAAATATGTTATAGATGACATGTATAGCTAGTTTAAAAAAGAAGAAATATTGGTTTCCAATGCATATATTTTCTCCGTTATAGCTACTCAAAGTTGAACTTATCTGAAATTGACAGTTTTCATCTCCCATCAAATTTCCCCTATCAAATCTACACCATTTTTTAAAAATTACATATTCTTGAAGAGGACTCTCTCCTTTAGTGTTAAATACAAATTTTTAACTTTTATGATATGATTTGCTATTTGTTTTCTTTATTTGAAAAAGCATCTTCTTGAATGTTAAAATACCTACTTGCAGTATTTTGAAATCATAATATATTATGTATAATCAAAATACTATAAAACCTATATGACAATAATCTTGACTCTGAGCTCTACAAAAGGGTATTTTTTATATAAAAAAAAATCATTAAAAAGAGGATTTATTGAAACATCATTTTTCTAAAATAATTTTATTTCTTTGGTAATTGGACCCAAATTGGTATAAAATATACATTTAATAGATATTTTCAATTAGAAAAGTTAAAGCAGTATTAGTTAGAAATACTCAAATTTAGTTGTGTTGATAAGTTGGCTTGAAACATGACACATCTTTGTGTTTTTACCCAGTATTTAGTAAATTGGATCAAATTTTTGCAATCAAAATACTCTAAAATTTATATGTCATGAATCCTAATTTTGATCTCTACAAAAGGGTTTTTTTTGGGTGTTTGAAATTTATATTTTTCATAGAGAAAGAAGTTGGAGAAGTTGAAACTTCTACAATTTTTCATATTTTGGGGGTTTGGATGCCACATGGTATGCCACATTGGATGGCTCAACTAAGTATGGCTCAACCGAGTGAGATTCAGTCGAATCCTACTCCTCCAAGGTCTAGGACGAGTCGACACCCACATGAACCAATGAGAAGCTTAAAGGGATTTTTAGGGTATTTAAAATACCCGATATGATTTGGCCAAGTGGGACTCAATTGAATCCCACTCGCCAAAAAATGCATGCCACATAGGTGCCACTAGGTGTCGCATGGTTCCTCCATAGACTTGGTCAAGTCCCACTCACCCAAGTGGTATCTAGTCGAGTTCCATCACTTAGCCTAAAGTGTGACAGGCTATCATGCATTTACCCACCCTCACCTCACAAGTGTAGAGACAAGGATAAAGGGGACCTTGTTAGGAATTATGTTGACATTCATGTGTTTTCATTGATGTTAACATATGATTTTGAAGGGTCGCAAGATTGGTGAAGAAGATGTTGAGCAAAATGTTTCACTAAATGCAAGAAAGAGTGTAGAAGGCATGTGATGATCTTTATTGCATCTCTGAGTTTGCAAGCTTGTATTTTGGTATTGGAAAATGTTTAGAATGGTTGTTTATGATCACAAAATCTAATTAGTTGGCCACATTAAGTTATAATGAAAATAGTGTAAATTGGTCACAGGATAGTGGAGAGGAAAATAGTGAAATGGTTACTGTAATTTTGAGTATAGCATGTATGCAAGATGGAATTATGTTTGGTGATCTTAGGACATGGAAGAAGACATGGTATTTCATCTTATGTTAACATGAGGTCACAGGGATCATGGTGATGTTAGTTGTAGTGTGTGACCTTGTGAAGTCTTATTTGGTGTCAACATATGAAATGTGGCGTGTTATACCTTGTGCAAAGATAAGATATGGATTACAGAGCATGTTGGGTGACTGATGTTTGTTATTTACTTGTCCAAGATCCCATGTGTATCTTGACAAGAGTTTATGTAAATCATTTTTAATTAGGAAAGACCTAATTGGTGTCGACCTAATAAATCATTGTATCTTGTATAAAAGATTAAATCAAGTGATGCAAAGTGTTTGGGTGTGAATTTAAATGTGGTGGATGTGAGGACTGCTGATGTGGAGTAGATTGTGCGACAATTGTACATCATTAGAATTTTTTTAGCAAAGGAGTTGTTGTTAGTTAGTTCATTATTTGTAATTAGTATATTTATATACTTTCATTTGGACAGTGCTTCTTGAAGGTGGGTTTAACCTTCAAAAGGTAGATTTAACCTTCACATGGGGCAATTTTCTCTAAGCGAAGAAAGACTCATCCTATCAACTCCTAATAAGGTTGTTAACTTGAAGAAAGGATTTTGTCCTTTAATAGGGACTTTGTACTGGTTGTATTTATTTTCTCCTAATAGGGAAAGATCGGGTAACTGAGATACTTTATTACTAGTGCATTATTTTTGGGTTCCATCCCCACCGGGGTTTTTCCCTTATGGTGTTTCCTTGAAAACAATTCTTGGTGTTCTGATCTGTGTTGCATTTGAGGTTTTAGTTTTGCATTTAATGTTTTGATATGAAAAGATAAAGTTTTATATTAATGGCATACAATTGATTCACCCCCCCTACCCCCCACTCTTAGTTGTATACAAGAGACCTATTATGCTACTCACAAAATATGTTTACACCATGCATGACAATGAGCCCCCAAAGAATGGTCAAATAATGTTACATAGTTTGGAGCAACATAATAGGGACTTAGATGTTATTGAGAAAAATTAGTATTGAAAATAATTCATTGCAAGATGATATAGAAGTAATAGCATTATCAATTAGTTATTTGATTTTGTAATGTAAATATTAATATTCATTAGTATCAGTGATCATAATATTGATGATACATGCAAAAAAGGAATATTTATAAGATGTTGGCTACGTTTATTTTAGTGTTTAGTGATGAACTACAACTAATTTAATATATTGAAGAAAATTTTGAGAATGGATTGGATATTTGAAAGATAGTGATTGATGATCATCGAGCTACTAATGTGTATGTAGATGTTAAATTAGTTAATGTATTGTCATTGATGTCAACTAGTTTTGACTATACTTATCATGATGATTACAAACATCTTAAGAAGGAAACAATGATGAAGGAATGAGGAATCTACATAAAAATGAGATGACTGAGAAAGATATGGATATGGTATTCATTGGGTAACTAATTGATGAGTCTATGACAATATGTTAGTTATTTGATTGTAAATTACATGAATCTATTAGGGATTGAAGATCAAGAATTTACAATTTTATGTCGTTGGTAAATGAAGAATTCAATATACATTGAGTAGTGTAATGTATACCAAGTACAGTGTTAACTGAGATAGTTATCACCGATGCATTATGGTATTGACCAAGTGAAATAAATAAATGGAACTTGTGATTAATGACTAAAATGATGAGTTGGACAATTGTTTATGATTTCAAGGTAAATGATAATGTTTGTTATGATGATCAAACAAGTAACAAAATTAAAAAATGATCAGATGAAGGAGAATGAAATGTGTTACTGATACAACTGCTGAGGAAGGTTAAAGTGGAAAAACCAACGGTGAAGATTAAGTGAAAAAATTTATGGATGGAAATAAAATGGTTTATGATATCTATATAAAGAGACATGAGATTCATTATTGAGTCTACTACAAGAGAATTTGCATGAAGGGATTGACTTCATGTAAGGCTGATCAAACTAGTTGTAGACAAAACTAAGAAATTTTGCAGACAACATCAAGCGTCAGAGAAAGCAATTACCAAGAAGAAAAGAGTTAGAGGAAACAAAAAGATTGAATTGATTATTGATTAGAGGTATTATTGAGCTTAGCATAGATCTGAAAATCTACAAATCTAGTTGTATTTGAATCAAATCATTATTGCATCAGTTTAACCATTGCTATAGATAAATCTCTTAACCGAGTGGGACTTAACAGTCTTTATATTTCAATATGGCATTCAATGAATATTGATTATTTTCTTGTTGACCCCATAGTGAATGTTTGGTCAAGGAAAAACTATTAGTGATAAATCCTCTAACCAGATCATACCTCACAGTGTGTTTTGTAACCTTTAACAGGGTTGGCTCCTAACTGAGCTCACTTCAGAAGAGTGAATTATTTTGGGTTACCGATCCCAGGTTGTTTTTTCTCTAACAGGGTTTCCACATTAAAAATATGTGTTATATGTGTTTGGATTGTTGAATTGTTAGTTTACTTTACACATTATTATAACTAGATTGATCGGTAAACATAGTAGTTAATTTATTGGTAATCGATATATGAAGAGAAAGACATAGTCGATATTTTATCGAGATGATTAAATTATTTGAAAGTTTTTTTATATACATCTAGGAGTATTTGGGACTATAGGATAGCTAGACTTAACTAATTCACCTCCCCTCTTAGTTATATAACAATTGGTATCAGAGCGTAGAGTGCTTGAAAAGAAATTTTGAAGGACTTAAGCTAAAGATCACAAGATGTATAAGAGAAAGGTTCCAAAGCTAAAAAAGGATAACTTCTCAACATGGAAAAGAAGAATGACACTGTATCTATCAAGGATTGGAGATTCTACAATATAATACTTGGATAATGAGTTCATCTTACCCTCTAGACCTTTGATTGTTGATTAGTTAAGAGAAAAACATGAGCACAATGCTATGATGACAAAGCTTGCTTCTTCCTTGTCAGATGTTGAATTTGAAGATGTCAAGACATGTACAACTGCTAATCAGATATGGGACAAGCTTACATTAGTTCACAAAGGAGATGTGAATGTGCTAAGGGCTAAAGCTGAAAGTCTTAGAGGAAAGTTTTATGAGATGAAAATGAAAGGAGAGAACATATCTCAGTACAATAACCAAATCAAAGAGGTTTTGAATGCTATCCGAGGGGTGGGTGGAACTATTGATGAGGACACTATTGTAAGTAAAATTCTCAGAACCTTGTTACCTACTTATGCTATTAGAGTCTCTGCAATACATGAAATGAGAGCAGCTCCTGAAAATAATGTTATACTTGATAGTCTAATTGGTAGACTGACCACATTTGAATTGAATAACTTCAATAATAGTATTGTTCCTACTATTGAATTTTCATTTATGTCATCTTTGAAAATTGGTAAATCAAGTAGCAAACATATGATAAGAAATGATAGTGATAATGAAATTGATGATGATGAGCTTGAAGCATTAATGGATAGAAGATTGAAAAAAGGTAAGGGAAGATATAAAGGAAAACTACCTTTGGTATGTTTTAATTGCAAAGAGATTGGCCATATTTTTGCTAGATATCCTAACATGAAAGAAGATGAGAAAGACAATGAGATATATAAAGAAAGAAAGTATGATAGAAGAGATAACCGAGTACACAGAGGCAACTAACAGTATGATAGAAGAAGTAACTAAGATTACAAAGAAAAAGGAAAGAAGGCATGTTACCTTGTTGAAAATGAGAAATAAAGATACCAACAATGAAACTAATGAAGACATTGAGGTGGTATTTGTAGCTTTGAAAGAAGATTCACAAGAAGAAGAAAGGTATGTTGAAACAACACTTATTTCTAAAGTTAGAAAGAATAATACATGGATTATTGATAGTGGTTGTACACATCATATGATTGGTGATGAAGAGAAATTTGAATACCTTGTATATTATAATGGTGGATCTATTAAAATGGGAAATGTTACACCTTGTCTAGTAACAAGAAAAGGGTCTATACTGTTGAACAATAAGATCAAATGTGAGAATGCATATTGGTGAAAGGACTTAATTATAATTTGTTGAGTGTAGCACAACTAATTAACATAGGTCACTAAGTTGTATTTAAAAATATAAAAGTAAAAATATATGATGAGATTGGAAATTTGATCGATATTGGTGAACAATGAAAAGGTAATCTATTCTATCTTCACAATGCTGAAACTGTGAGGCCTCACTCCGAGCCCATCATAGTCTTTCTATTTCTGCATTTGAGATAGACCTACTTGATACTATATGTTGATTCATTTTGGTTTGTAGACACTTTTTGTGATGGACTTCCTTATCTTCATAGTGGCTAGATGAAAATTATATTATGTTATTATGATGATTACTGTGACATCCTTATAATTCAGCATTATGGTAATATGTTTTCTTATGAATGTTAGGATGTCTTGATAAAATTTAAATTGTGTGACTAATTAGGAGATGAATGATTAATGTTATTATGTTGCTAAGAGAATTATCAAGTGTTAAATTTGTTTCATTACATAATGAGTTATACATGTTTTCTCAATGAATTATTATGCTATGTGAATTATGACTTAATTAGGGATATTGCAGATGATTTATCTTGATCATGAATGTTATGAATTTAAATATATATTTCCTTGGACTACTGATGTTGGACTTTAGTGTGCATGGAATTAGACCATGGTAAATTCAAGGAACCAAAGCATAGACCTATGTGAAATCAGTTCGAGCCAAGGTTGCTTCTAATGAGAGGCAAAAACTTCATTGTAATTGTATTTTATTTCGTAAATGTGTTGAGCTTGTATGTCTCAATTTATTTTGAAAACTTGTTATTTCATTTTATGTATGTGAATGCTCAAGTGGAAATGTCATGTGGCCAATAATGTGTAATTTGTGTGTTGTGTCACTTGACACTTGTAAAGTGTACATGTGGCATGACATGTTCCACTTGAGGATTGATTGTCCATCAACCTAGGATAGTATCATGAGGATCACCATGAGAAATCCCTTGGTTAGGGAGCTTGAGGTAGTGTCAACTCAAGAATTTCGAATTTGATCTTGCCATGAGTTTTTGGGAGGCTTAAAAGGTGCCTAGGGGTGTGTTTAGGCCTTTTTTTAGTAAGCCCACTTGGTATACCTATGGGTAAGGGACATTTTTAACCATAGGACAATCGATAGTTGACCAAAAGACCCCTCCAAAAGTTAGATTTTCAAAATGGCCGAAAATCAACTTTTGAAGGAAGGTCTTGGTAAGAGCTCCATCCATTAGGATGCAAGTCCTTTGCCCACCTATTTGGCCAACCTTTTTAGAAGCCCATTTTTGGAAACCTTGTAAAAGGCTTAGGGAAGACCACCGAATGGGAGTGTAACCTTATTCCTAGGATTTTTAGGGGAGATGTGTGGAGGCCTTTTTAGAGGGGACTCTTCTTTTGGAAGAGTTTGAACACCCACTCTCTAGACTTAGAGACATTGCTAATTTGGAGGAAGGAGACTTAGGAAAAAAGGAGGTTCTTCATCAAATATCTTCCATAAGCTTGGATCTAGGTTGGTAGCTCTCTTCATTTTCTTGTTAAAGTATGCATGATGAAAGTGTTCATATGAGAATTGTAGTAATCTTGTTCTTGTAAAATTGTTTATGTTATTATGCTTTCATCTCCATTGTTGTATGATTTTTTCCCTTTGTGTAGTGTTTCTTGTTTTCTTCTTGTTATGTAAGGGAGTTCTCAAGGCCACACTCACCCTTGGGAGGGAAGAGTAGCCTTGGGAGTGAAGGTTTTTTAGGACAACTCATGGGTGTAGAGTCTCTCCTCAAGGAGGAGAGGGAGAAATCATGGAGTATGGACTCCTTGATGCCATTTCCATGGGGGTCATAAGGGTGTTTTTATTTAGCTGGAATGCCTTGGGGGTCATAAGGATTGTGGTTGAGTTTTTTTTATATGGAAGTGGATACTATGTGATGTTTCATGCCTTGTGAAGGCTTGTGTTGAAATTTATGGATTTGGCCATCTCCCCATTGGAGTATTTGGTCCACCTTCACCCCAACAATGGGTTTTGTGTGACCCATGTGAAATCCTTGGAAGGGAGTTATGTGTTGTTCTCTTCTTTTTGTGTTGTTGAATTGGTTTGGGTTTGAGTGTATCCCTATCTATGTGATGGTTCCCCAAGCTTGGGGGTGGCTTCTTAGAAGCCTAAGATGGGAGGTGAGCTTCCCATGATGTATCCATATTTTTATTGCAAGATTTGAAGCCATGAAGCTTTAAGGAGAAAGTTTGAGGATGCATTCAGATTTGATGTGGATCACATTTGTTTGATTATTGTTGTTATTGTAAGGGAATCTTAAGGATCCCTTGAGCTCATTATTATTATGTAATGGAGTTGACACTCCAAGTCTTGTGGTTGTATCAAAGTGTTGATGTATTCAAAGTCATGAATTAATGTCTTGATTTCCTTTTTGGATAGATTCTTGTTCTTATGAAAATATTATATGATGCTCAAAGGTAGACACTAGTGTATTCATGTTATATTCAATAAGGAATGGACAATGTATTTATTTCATTAAAAAGTAAGTTCTTGTTGGATTAGTTTTTGTGAAGACATTGTGTATTTACCCAATGATAATCTATATGTGTCCATGAAGAAGAAGAGTGATTGCAATCCATTATAGTTTCATTGTAATGATTACATTTGAATGAAATTGTTAATAGTTGTGAAAAGAATTGTTAAAACTCTCTCTCTCTCTCTCTCTCTCTCAATGCAATTGTTCTTGATATTGTAGTGGAGTACTTTTGTTGAAAATAATAGACTCAAAAGGAAATGGGTAAATTAGTTATATAAATGTTAGACAAGTTATCTTTGATCATTTGGTCACCTCTTTTAGACAATTAGTATTTTACTATACAATAAATAAATAGATCTAGTCCTATTACCTTCAGCAAAATGAGACAAACAAACAATAAACTATGTGTAGAGAAAGAGAAAATTAAAAAAGAGAAGAAAGAAAACAAAACTAGTGAAAACAAAAAAAAAAGGCAAAATGGAGACCTACGGGTCTCTGGAAAATTATGGGAAGAAATTCCCATACATTTTCCTACCACAGTCAATTAAATAATATAATTTCCATTCACTTGGAAACAAAAGAATGAAGTATAAAACCTTGCCCAATCAAGCTTAAGTGAGTCTACTTGGGTGGGGCCCACCTAGGTCGCCACCCAAGAAGCCCAAGTTAGAAAAGCCATTTTTAAAAAAAAAATTATTATTATCAGTCAACTTGCAAAGAAAAAAAATACATATATATTAAACAAAAAAAAAAGAGTTTACATGCTTTATAAAAAAACATATGCATTGTGATAAGGAAAAAAAGTTGTTTTGTTTTTTTTTTTAAATAAATTTTTAAAAAAATTTAAAATTTTTTTATTATAAAGTGGGGGGGGCACACCCCATCTCCCTGCCCATGGCAGAAGGCCTGCAACACAGCAGCAGGCCCTGCCACAGTAGGACTATTGTCATGTAGGCAGTGGGCCCCGCCAAAAAATGAGTCCCCTTTGGGGACCTAAATTAACATGTGAAAGTTTTTTTTATTTTATTTTTTTACTTATTAATAAATTTTGTTATTAATTAATGTTTTATATTTATTAATCAACTTATATTTTCATTGATTAATGATTTATATTTCTTAATTAATTCATATATTTGTTAATTATGATTTTATTTTATTTTAGGTTGTTAATTAGTTAATCTAATCAGCCAATTTGATATTAGTTAATTTATTTATAATTTAGTAATTATGATTTAATAAGTTTATTTAGAATTTATTGTGTAGTGTCAATAAATTTATTTAAAACTTTATTATTAAGTTTTAATAAGTTTATTTAAAAAAATTATTTGTTTTGTTTAATGAATATTGTTTAAATTAATTGAGTTATTAAATGTAATTATTTGAAATTCTCAAAAGAGGAAGAAGTGACTTTTAGATCTTTTTTTTTTAAACTTCACTACTAACTAAACTAGAACATTATGTTATTGTAATCAATTTATTTTACCAACATGATAAGACCCATTTGGTAAATTCCAATATGTATATTAGATAGATGGTTTAATTGGTATGTTTATTTTATTATCTAACCTAAATAATATCATGAAATTAGATCTTTAATTATTGCGTAAGATAAATTATTCAACTACTCCTAAGGATAGTATATTTATGTAAATTAAAATGAATAAAATCTAAACTTGAGAATTTATTCAGAGTTATTATAATGATTAATAATTTGATGCTATCGTAGAGGGATATTAATTTTAACATTAACCCGGGTGGGTGACTTAATATTGTCAAATAAGTATTCTTATTATCAATTAATAACCCTATAGTTGTAAACTTAATTGAGACCTTAGCCTTGTGAATAATTGAGGTTGTTGGGTCCCTATTCATCTTCAAGTGACGAAACAATTTTATGGGGAGTCTTAAACCTAGTAGTTTGGTTTTATTCGTTGCTTAGATTTTTCTAACCAAATGTACTCTCCTAGAGGTGAACACTGTCAATTTAAAGATTAAACTTTGAGTTTGATGGTCCATCTTTCTTAGAGAGTTAACCATAGTTGTTTTCCTTGTTAGTGGTAACCCTTGTTTGATCTCTTGCTTAGGTTGGCGTAGTAGTTAGTCTTTTAAACCTTTTGGTAACTTTAAAAAAAAAATTGATAGTGTATTTTTACTCGTAGAAATATGGGCGTGACATAAACTTCTTGTTTGTTGGCCAGAAACGAAGATGTGTAGTTATGGCACAAAAGGTTTATGTCATGTGAATTTTGACAACATGTTTAAGATCAGTAAGAAAATGAGAGTTAGAGGTTTGCCAAGTATATCTAAACCTAACCATGTTATGTGCAAACAATGTCAAATGGAAAAAATGTCAAAATCTAGTTTTAAGAGAAAAACTTTTTCATTGAATGCTATTTTGGAGTTGGTTCATACCAACTTGTGTGGTCCTATGAGAACTCAGAGTTATTATGGAGATAGATGCTTTATCTTGTTTGTTGATGACTTCTCTAGAATGATGATTGTCATGTTCTTTAAATAAAAATCTAAAGCTTTTAAGATGTTTAAATGGTATAAAGAAAAATTGGAAAAAGAAAGTGGTAAAGAACTAAAAGGCTTGAGTTCAGATAGAGGTGGTGAATTTATATATGATGAATTCACTAATTTTTGTAATGAGCATGGAATTAAAAGACAGGTTTCTGCACCAAGGACACCCCAACAGAATGAGATTGATGAAAGGAGAAATAGATCTATTGTGGATTGTGCTAGAACATTAATGATTGAAAAAGATGTGGCACAGGTATACTGGAGAGAAGCTGTTAGTACTATTGTATATACATTGAACTGATTTCAACTGAAGAAAGATTCAAACAATTCACATTATGAATTATGGTATGGTTACATACCTAATGTAAGTTATTTCAAAATATTTGGAAGTAGATGTTACATTTAGAAAGATGATAGAAACAAGAAATTTGATTCAAAATTTGATGAAGGAATATTCTTAGGCTATTCTACTAAGAGAAAATATTATAAATGTTTGGATAAGGCTGGTAACAAAATGATTGGAAGTGCAAATGTGAGAGTTGATGAATTTTTTGAGAAGAATAGTGAAGAAAGTAAAAAAAGAACTGAAAGACTACGGTAGATTTGTTTACTTTGAGGAACCTAACACTCTGCCCAAGAAATAGTCTGGTGTTACCAAATAATAGGATAATGCTATCGAGCATCAATCTATACAAACTGAGAATCAACAAACTATTACCGATGAAGAGCATGATCATACACGAAGTGAAGAACACATTGAAGAACAAAGAACTGAACTTGTACTTGTCAAATATGTAAGGAGACATCATCCATAGAATCAGATTATTGGAGATAAGAAAGATGGCATGATGACATGAAGTAAGTTGAGAGTTAACACATGTTTAGTTTGTGAATTTAAACCTAAAATTGTTAAAGATGCACTTGAAAATGATGAATGGATTAAGGCCATGAATGAATAAATTGAGAAGATACTAAAAAAAAAACATGGACATTAGTACCGATACCAAATGAAAAGAATATGATTGGAACCAAATGGATATTCAGAAAAAAAAATTTGAATGAAATTGGAGATGTCACTGGGAATTTAAGGCAAGACTTTCATGCAAAGGGTATGCACAAGAACAAGGCATTGACTATGGTAAAAATTTTGCACTTGTTGCTAGACTTGGAGTTAGAATATTACTTGCATATGCTACTTACAAAGGATTTAAAGTTTATCAGATTGATGTTAAATCTGAATTTCTGAATGGGATACTTGAAGAAGAGGTATATATTGAACAACCTAAAGGTTTTGTTGATCCTAATCAAAGAAACATGGTATGAAAGTTGCACAAAACATTATATGGATTGAAACAAGCACTAAGAGCATGGTATGAAAGACTGCACTCCTATATTATAAGTAGTGTATTTGTTAGAACAAGTGACAACAACAATTTATATTTAAAAACTAAAACTAATGACAATATTCTTATTGCTGAAATTTTTGTTGATGATATTATATTTGGAGGACGTGATAACTTATGCAAATCATTTGCTGATGCAATGAGAAAAAAATTTGAAATGTCAATGTTTGGTGAAATCAAAAATGTTCTTGGCTTGCAAATTTTACAACAGAATGAAGGCATATACATTACTCAATTAAAGTACATCAAAGAAGTGTTGAAGACATTTGGAATGGAAGATTGAAAACTAGTCGGTACACCTATGGTCACTAGATGAAAATTGACAAAGGATGACAAGTCAACCAAGGTAAATCAGACCTTGTATAGATCAATGATTGGTTTATTGATGTATGTGGTGCATAGTAGACTAGATATTGCACATGTGGTTGGGATTGTAGCAAGATTTTATGTTAATCTTAAAAAATCACATATGACTATTGTTAAAAGAGTTTTGAGATATTTGAAGAGCACTAAAAACTATGGTTTGTGGTACAAGAAAGAAGGCAATTTTGAACTAAAAGTTTATATAGATGTGGATTGGGTTGGAAACATTGATGATAGAAAGAGCACTACTAGTGGAGAATTATTTTTGGGAGAAAGATTAGTTACTTGGATAAGTAAGAAACAAGGATGCACTTCTCAGTCCACTACAAAAGAAAAATACGTTGTTTCTACTGCTAATTGTTCAAACATTGCATGGATAAAAAAGACTTTTGGAAGGTATGAATGAAGAGATCACTAACCCAGTAATAATATATAGTGATAACACTAGTGCAATAAACATTTCTAAGAATTTGGTGATGCATGAAAGGAAAAAGCATATATCTATAAAGTATCACTACTTGAGGGAACAAGTACAAGAAAAGAAAGTAAAACTGGAATATGTGAAATCAAAAGAGAAACTTGCTGATATATTTAATAAACCTATTCCTAAGGATACATTTGAGTACTTGAGGAGTAGAATAGGGGTTTTTCCCCTATCTATCAGTTATTGAGGTGATTAGGAGGTTGCATCAACCTATACTTGATCAGAATATCAAATGATGTTGACGCATGATGTTCACACTTTAGGTTTCCTAAAGCTGTGAAAAAGAACTGAAAGATGGAAGACAAACGGAAATTGCATATCAGTACATGCCAAGTACTTGATCTGAACCAAAAACTAGAGATAATATTTTGGCTATTGAAGAGATGTATATTTTCTTTTGGAATTGTTTTCAAAGGGAGAGAAGACTCAATGAAATATTTATCTAAAGGAAGAGAAGAGATACAAATATAAAAAAAAAAGATTCAAAATCTGCAAAGAGAGACTGCGTGAGGAGTATTAATGTTATGTAGTGATTAAACATAATAAATGTACAAGCTAGGGAGAGCTTACCGAGTTACAACATTTGCATACAGAGTTGTAGAACAGATGTTTGGTATTCTATGGAATATTTCATATTGTATTTTCATCAATGCCAAAGGGAGAGATTGATGAACTAAAACTGATTGTATATATTGAAGGAAATTTTGACAATGGATTGGATATTTGAAATACAGTGATCGATGATCACCAAGCTATTAATGTGTATGTAGAAATTAAATCATTTAATGTATTTTTATTGATGTTAACTAGTTTTTACTATACTTACCATGATGGTTACAAACATCTTAAGAATGAAACAATGATGAAGGAATGAGAAATCTACATAAAAATGAGATGGTTGAGAAAGATATGGATATGGTATTCATTGGGTAACTTATTCATGAGTCTATGATAGTATGTTAGTTATTTGATTGTATTACATGAATCTGTTATGGATTGAAGATTAGGAATGTACATGTTTATGTGGTTGGTAAATGAAAAATTCAACATACACCGAGAAGTGTAGTGTATACTGAGTACAGTGTTAATTGAGCTAGTTATCACTGACACATAATGGTATTGAGTGAGTGAAAGAATTAAATGGAACTTGTGACTTTTGACTAAAATGATGAGCTAGAAAATTGTTTATGATTTCAAAGTAAATGATAATGTTTGTTAGGATGATAAAATGGCTGACAAAATTCAAAAATGATCGGATGAAGGAGAATGAAATGTGGTATTGACACAACTATCAAGGAAGGTTAAAGATGCAAAACCAACAGTGAAGATTAAGCGAAAAAATCTATGGATAGAAATAAAATAGTTTATGATATCTTATTAAAGAGACATGAGATTCATTATAGAGTTTGCTGTAGGAGAATTCTCATGAAGGGTTTGACTTCATGAAAGGCTGATCAAACTGGTTGTAGATAGAACTAAGCAATTCTATAGACAACACCGAGTATTAGAGAAATCAATTACTGAGAAGAATAGAGTTGGAGGAAACAGAAAGATTGAATTGATTATTGATTAGAGGTATTATTGTTATTGATAATAATGTTTCTATTAAGCATGTGTTGATGAAAGCATTATAGATAGTTTATGTACAAATTAACTTTGTAATCAAAATTGTAAAATCTCTTAATTGAGTAGGACCTAACAGTCTGAAATTGTAAATCCTTTAACATGGTACATCTCTTAGATTAGAGTTGTAAAATCCCTTAGAAAGGTAGACTTAATCAGACATTATACTCTTAATGAGGTAAATACTCTTAACCGAGTAAGCTATCATAAATAACTAAACTTTGTAGCTCTAACCGAGCAAATTTTTTACTACACTAGTGAATTTTTGTGGGTGTCATCCCCACCGCAGTGTTTTCCTCTAACCAAGGATTTTTGCGATACCAAAATCATGGTGTTATGAGTTATGTTTCTATGATATTGATTTACATGTTTTTATGTTGATGCATGCAATTTTATCTATTCAGTGAATGGTTGGTAAAGTGGATAAAATTTTTTGGAGTACTGATTCACCCCTCCCCTCTCAGTACTTAACTTTCCATAATTAATCCAATATTTAGGAGATTCTATGGAATCCCAACATGTAATTTTCCTCTATTCCAAGTGGGAGGACAACTCATTTTATGTAATTTCACATTTTAGTTTATCCTCCTTAAGAGATGCTCCTGTCTCATTTCTAGTGATGAATTTATTGTAATGAGAATCTCTCTCTCTCTCTCTCTCCCCTTGTCCTTTCTTTGCTTTTCCCTTTTCAAAATTTTATTTCTCCTTGTCCTTTCTTTTGGGTGCTTACTCCTAGTTCATGTTTTTATTATGGTAACATCTTCTTCTTTATCTATCTCTCTTGGATTACTTCCCTTTCCTTTCTCTTGTTATTTTATTTACATTGTATCAGAGCTTGGGTTTCTAATCCTTGTTTATGTGTAGTGTTGAAGGTTACCATTATTTGGAGCACATCTAATTGGAGACTCTTGTTTGAGAGAGAAGATTGATCTTCATTTACTAACTTTTGTGTTGCAGGGTTTTTTATAAATTATTTAGTTATTGTTCTCGCTAACCCTCTTTGGTCACATTGCCACCAGAGAGATGAGTTTGAATTTTTTTTGGTTTCTCTAGTTTACTTCCAAACCCATTCCAATTTGTATTTTGTTTTGATAACCTCTATGGGGCAACCAAAAAGGTTTATCTTCTTTTCTCTCACATTTCTCACATGTTATATACTAATCATTTTTACAATGTATTAATCACTCTTTATTGCTAGATTCAAAGATAATATCTTAGATTTCTTCTTATTATCTCTGTGCATGCAAGTTTATTTCATTTATTTTTTAGGCATATCTCTATTATTTTCTTTGTTATCTCTATTTTTCTAACATTAATCTCTGGTTTTTACCTCAGCATAACCTTTTCTTTGCATGGTTTTGTAGTCATTTACTTTTCCTTTGCATGGTTAAACTTGTTCGGTCACTGTTTAACTTTATGATAGTACCGCACTTAGTCACTCATAACTTTTGAGTCCAAACACTTTAGGAAGATTGCTCCCATCAAAACCTTACAAAATTGGTTTGTAACAACATATCCAAAACTCAAACAAGTTTAATGGTTGACCTTCATGATATGGCCCTCACACCAGGATTGTTTTTCCTATGACATTCTGTCATTCCTCATGTGTTAACCATCTTTCTAGTGTTCCAACTTAACCATCTTTCTTATTCTTCTAGCACCTCTCCTATGTTACTCCAGTCCATGTAACGTCATGTTGCCTTCCTGCATAACATATTCAAGAACCTTTGTATGAGCCTTTGGTCCTTTCACTTCTCTTTATTTCTCCTTGGTATAATCTTTCAGCTACTTGAGTAACATATTTTGGTCATTTTATTGGCCTTTGCATCACATATTTTATCAAGCTCTCTCCTCCTTGCTAGTCAAATCTACCTTATTATGGCTTTGTTTTTATGTCATTTCCATCATTAAATATACCATTAGGAAATGCCTCTTCCTCGCATCATTTTCTCTATCAGTTTTAGCATGGAATATGTGTTTAGCTAAGTTTAGTTTTTAGTTTGAATGTTCTTAAGGTAGTTTGACCGATTTCAATCATTTGAATAAATTATTTAATTATATTAAAATAATTAACTTCTTTGTTATTTAATAATTATATCATTGTTTTGTTATTTTATAAATAGTGGTTTTGCATTATTCTTAGTTTAAAATACTTTTCATAACATTGTTAGTTTAATTATTATTTTTTTAAAACAATAGTTAGATTCATTTTATTATAATTTTTAATAAGTTTAAATTACGTGTAATGGTTTAATAACATTTAAATCTTCAAATTAAAATTTACTCTCATCTAAATTCTTTATTATTTTAAAAGTTTAATTTACACATTGTTTATCATTCTATCACTTTGTTTTATATTTACATTCAAAATATAAAATCATTTAATCATTTTTAATTGATTTAATAAATATTTAATTGTTAATTTAAGCTATTCAAATCATCATTAACATTAAGTATTTAATCGCATTTTTAAAATTCTTTGGCATTCACTTCTTATTGTTTCTAGCTCATCTTTGTGTCCTTTGTATGTTTTAATCATATAATTTCTTGGTTAATTATTTCATCATGTCTACAATAATCCTTGAAATCAAATTGAATAGTTACTCACAAAGGGATAAATTTATGTTTTCAATAGAAGAGGGAAATCTATGCTTTCAAGCTACATTTGTCAATGATATCTTGTTCATTTTTTTTTAAACACATTGGTAATGATTCATCCCAAGGTAATAATGTCATTGATTGATTTGTTATAGTATTATGAGTGCACTTACTTTTTTTTTTCTTTATCAACTTTTTCCATTGCTTTGCTCATAATAAGAATGAAGTTCTTTATATAGCTCTAAAATTTTGTTAGATTTCTCATATCTTCGAACGCAATATACATATTTTTAACACTCATAATACTTGGAATAGATTATTATATAGTATTGATATTTTCAAAAGTTTGATTAACATCATTCAGTATTCAATATTATCTATCTTTTTTCATATGCATTCCAATGAAGAGGAAGCAAAGATAAAATTGTTAACATTTCTCATTATATTGACTTAAGTCTCTTATCTCCTTAATGGTTCCTTGATTTTGGTACATGAGTGTAGACATGATTGGAAAATTAGTTCAAAGGTCGATTAACATTGTGCTTCATTCTTATTTCTCTCTCTTTGGAATTATATTTTCTTTGTATTATTTTTTTTAACAATGCTATTTTAAAGTTTGAACATTTTTTTAAAAATTTAAGATTCTTGCTTATCCTCTTGTTTAATGTTCAATTAAACTTTAATACATTACATGTTTTTCTATATTATTTACTATTTCCAAACTGATAGTGTTCAAACTTGATGTTTTCACCCAAATTTCTTAGCTATCTTATTTGTTTAATTCAAAATAACATTAGCTATTAAATATTCCTTTTTTTCCAAACCATTGATAACTCTTGAGTAAAAGTTTGTTTCTGAGGAATTAACTATGTTTCCTCTCTTATTAATGAAGTTGTACTTATGTTTACTTTCAATAGAGTTTATAACTAATATCTATAATGTTGCTCAATCCTCTTACATTTTTCAAGCATCTATCTTACTTTTGTTCAAGATTTATGATCTATATCTTATTCTATTTCCTTCATTATTCATTGATTTGCATCCATTCCTATCAATTTTTTAATGATCTATTGATATTCACATAGTTGAAATTTTATGCTTTTACAACATCACTTTATATGCACATGGTGGCATTTTATGGTTTTATAACATTTATTGACATGCATTTTATTGCATTTTTTGTAAGTTGCATCATGAACCCAATATTCAAGGTGAACATAGTTCCCTTATTCTTCGAAGGGACTCATGGTGTATCCCCCCATCCTACAGTTGATGTGAACTTACCTTATATGGACTTTCCCTTCATTTTGTTCCTCCTAAAGAGGATGTTATTCATGGAGTTTCCCCCCATTTTTTTCAAATGCTTTGGCTCATCTTGATCTTTTCCTCGTGGTGAGGAGGTCACTCTTGAAATCCTTTTTGCACTTTGTTTGATTTATTATATATATTTTAAGGAACTATATTTGTCACTCATAATCCTTTTTTTATGGTTCATGATGGTTAACATGCTTGGAAAATTGAATCATGGGTTGATTTAGTGTTTGAGTCATATGTTCTATTAATTTATCATTGTCTCTCTCATATTCCTTTTCAAATCTACTAATGTGATAATGTTACGTATTCTTCATTGCTTAGATCGTGGGTCATGCAAGTTATGGATTAGCTACCAATTCACTTGCAGTGGGATGACTCATTAGTAGACTATCTATATCTATGTGATTGATACAATGTTGATGTAGGTCATGTTAGTTGGCCTTGTCTTTGGTTACATGTGCATTAGTATGTTATTTTATGAGAGCATTTGATAATGTTTTTGTTCCTCACTTGATCATTTTTGGGACTTTGAGCATCTGGTTTATCTTGATATCATGATAGCTCCATTTCACTTTTGATGAAATATCATGCATTTATCTATATCCCTCTACCTTTTTTTAAAACTATTAAAAAATATTTTGATGTAAAAGTTTCAAACATATACTAACTTGAATAATAGAAGGCATTCCTCTTGTGGATGATTTCTTTATTTCTTGTTTCTATGTTTCTTTGATTCAAGTGAATCATCAAGGCCCAATTAAGGAATGAATTAATCTACACATGTCCTATATCTCAAGATGACTACTTGAAGATATGTCTATCCTACTACGTGAGCACATTCAAATGTACCTTGTACCAAGAAGCTAAACTTCAAGTTTCATATTTTTATAAATATTGGGTTTTATACCACTTGTTGTGAACTCCCCAAGTAAATATTAAGGGGGGTGTTAGAATAGTTAATATTTCCTTGGTTTTATTTATTTATTTATTTGAGTATCAACCAAGGTATCCTTATTTTATTTAATTAGGAGATTCTATGGAATCCCTACATGTAATTTGTCATCTAGTCCAAGTGGGGGCACTAGTACATTTGAGGACTCATTCAGATGCCTATCTGTCAAATATTCAATGCCTATCTATCAGATATTTGATGGACGGTTCCGTCGAAGTTATTTCATCAAAAATTGCTATGGAAATAGTAACCGTGGCCTTTCCGACGGACCTATCTGCCAGATATAATGACAATTTATTATAACATTTTAGATGGTACATCTGCTGGAAGTATAGCATCCCTAATGATTATCCAATGACAATTCCCAGGGTATATGCATCGATAGTATAGCATTATCATCAAATAGGGGTGTAAAAAATGTAGCATCTTTGATGGTTGTGCAATGACATTTTTGACGGTAAACCCATCGGTAGTATAGCATCACCGTAAAAAATGGGTGTCAAAAATATAGCATATCCAATAGTTATGCAGTGACATTTCTGACAATAAACTTGTCGGTAATATAGCCTCACCATAAAAAATGGGTGTAAAAAATGTAGCATCTTCAACAGTTATCCAGTGACATTTCTAATGGTAAACCCATCCTTTGTATAGCATCACTATAAAAAATGGGCATTGAAAATGAAGCATCCCCGATGATTGTCTAGTGACATTTTCGATGGTGATCCCGTTGGTAGTATAGCATCACCATCAAAAATGGGCATCGAAAATGAAGCATCCCAAATGGTTTTCCACTGACATGTTCGATGGTAAGGCTGTCAATAGTTTTGATGAAGAGAATGGAGGTATGGGTATAATAGTAAGTGATCTACCTTCATGAGGGGTATATCTGATGATTTGCAGACTGATTTGTTGGAACTATGGAAAGATGTGTAATGAGAGGGGAGGGATGAATCAGTACCCTCTAATTATTTTCAAACTAATCCTTGTAAACATCAACTTCAATAACCGACTGTGTAGATTGCATTCAACATACATTCAATAATATAACTGAAATGTAAATGCATGAAAGTAAATCAATAAAACATTCATGAAACTTAAATACACATGACACATGTATTTTGGTATCGTATAAACCCTTGTTAGAAGGTAAAAACTGCAATGGGGATGGAACCCACAAAGCTTCACTTTTACAAAAATAAATTTTTTGGTTAAGGCTTACAAATATTTGATCACTTCAAGTGATCTTACCATGTTAGTAGTAACAAAAAGGTTAGCTAGATCTACCTAGTTAAAGGATTTTAGCAACATAACATATGTGTGCACTCTATTAAGAGATTTAACTAAGAACGGTTACATTCACTCTGTTAGGAGATTTTGAATCTACTACAATTATTAGAGAGTAACAATGATATATGATCTGAATGAAATACAACTCAAATTGCTAATATCAGATCCTTTAAGTACAATAAATATATCACCTTTTTGTGATGATTATATCCTTCTAAGCTTCCTGGTAGCCTTATATAGATGTTCTAATAAACTAAATGCTTCTATCAAAATCTTTATGTCAAAACCATGTCTAATATTTAGATGTCCTGAATGCGGCTACTTCTTGATGATACCATGTCAAAATGACATCTTAACATATTATATATCAAACTGATTTGACCTAATTAGGGTTTTACATTATCTTAGAAAGCCTAAGATCAATGGTCCATAAGATTAACCTAGATCACTATTACATAATAATTATCATTCATTAAATGATTACATCTGTAATAAATACTCACCTCGATCTTGGTAAACCATTTTCTTGCTCGACAAAAAGTTTTTCACCTTGAGCTCTATGTCATTCCAAAATTTTATGTGAACTCTGGATTACTCAATAAATGTTGTCTCTCGGTCTCAATGTTCACTGGCGCTCGGTAATCCTATGTACTCGATAACTATTATACTTAGTGATCTCTCTTCTCGGTGACTACTATGTATTGATAACCGAATGAACTGTCTTCCTATGTTTACCGATTATACAAGTGAATACTAATGACAACACTTAATCTATTTAGGAGTAACATTCTCCCCCTTTGGAATTAGTATCAAAAACCTATATGTATGTGTAAACTCATTGACTCCCCCTATGAGCATGCGCTCGGTATATACATATGTTTCCCCCTTTTTTGAAAATAATGACAAAGAATTATACTTAAAATTTGTTAAAAATATTAGGATGGGATTTCTTAAGATTATCCATAAGCTTCTCCCATTCTTCATTTAGATTTTCTAGAGCCAAATGCTAAGTGCTCTGAGCTTACTTGAGAATGCATATCAAAAATGTTTTTGATGATAGAAATCTTAGGGCTAGCAACCAATTTCTTTGTCTGTTTCACATGAATTTGCATCACTGCTAGATGTGGTAGTAACTCAGCCTATAGCTCGGTTACCTCTTCTTTGATTCATTCATCTTCCTTTCTCAACTCAAGTCTTAACCATTGTATGTGTTTGACTTTGGAATAATACAATTGAAATGCATGTTTCACAGTTATAAGATGAGTATCACTATCTTTTAGATCTATATCTAACAAGCTTATCTTTTCACTAACCTCAGTAGTGAAGTGATCTAAAGTGCATAATTGTTTCATAATTGTAATAACTTTGTCAATGATAATTTCTAATTTTGTTACAACTTCTGAAAGTTGTACCTTTTTTACTTCCACTGCTTGGTTGATCTTTTTAGTAAACTCACACTGCATCTTTTGTTTGAATCTTTCTTCAATCATCTATTCAATGTGTATAGTGGGGCCATTGATTATTTCGGTGAGAAATACAATTTTATCAATAACAAGGGTGGATTCATCAACACTTACATTAGGAGAAACTTGCATTAGGATTTCCTTGACATCCTCTAGCACCTTTGTGTTTTTATTTTCTTGTCTTAGCTTTTCATGTGCTTCCTTTCGGGTGGATAGCTCTTCATATTTCCTAAGAGCTTCAGGATCAAGTATCCTTAGGTCACATGCTGGAATTTTAATGATTTCTGCAAGTGTAACCGGACCCTTACTTCCTCTCTTCCTCTTTTTCTTCTTCTCTTGCACACCAGATGTTGGAGATTGTGCAATAGAAGGTTAAGCCTTGTGCTTAGGATCTACCTTTGGCATTTCAGTGGATTTTATTTCATCCTTATTTTTCTAAGTAATTGATTCTACAATTTATGGTGCACGGGCTTGTGACCTTATGTTGGTGGTAGAAGTGTCTACCTTGGATTCATTTTGTGCTTGTGCATTTTCTATTGTTTTAGTGATCTCTTTTCTTGTTTCCTCACCCTTGTCTTCATTTGTATTTGTTACCTTCTCATGTGGAGTGTTATCATTTTGTGCTTTAGTAGCTATTTCAATAGGTTGTACTAGTATAGGAAGATTGCCCTGTACCATTTCTTGGGCTACCTCGGTTGCTTCTTCTTCACACAGGTTCTTGGTAGCTCCGGTGATCATTTCATCTTCTTTTGCCTCATCATAGGGGTCTCCTTCTATTATGTCCTCTATCAATATTTCTTCATCACCTAGAGTAGTCAGCATCTCCATAATTTATTTCATCACATTATCAGTGGTAGTTATGACTTATTCATTATTTTCTTCCTCAGGTTTCTTAGTATCCAAGATGTGAATAGTCTTATCATCAACATTAATAGGCTCTCCTTCTTGTATGCTCCGTTGATGATCCTCGATATTAACTTTCTCGTTTGGACTGAGGATTTTAGTCCAAATGTTCCTACTCTCATCATCTACCTCTTGTAATTTTCCTTGTAGGATCTTGAATTCTCTAGCCTTCATAAAGAATTTATTTGCATATTATTTTAATGCTACATCTATTTTATCAATAGAATATTCAGGTTTTACCAGAATGAGTGACCTTTCTCTCATCCTTTTCTCACTTGTAAGACCATATGTCCATCTAGCAGAAACTTTATCATACAGTTCTTTGGGAATTCTACTAGAAAATTCAACTGGAACTATTTTGAAAGCGATCATCATACTTATTAATGCTTCTTCAAGCTTATCATTCTCCTCAGTGCTCAAATGAGGATACCTTTTAAGTTTGGGTGAGCTTATCTTTCCAATAGTTTTTATTCTTTTTGCTACCTCATTAATGGTCTGAGGTCATGTACTCACCACAACTCAGAATTGTTCTATTTCCTCCTCCTCTGAATCTCATCCTTTTCTCTTATAATTGTTCTTCTCCTCTTTTGTTCAAGGAGCTCGGTGGTGGCCTTAGATTTTCTTTTTTGATATGTATAGGTCGGTGTCAACCTAGTTATCTTTGAAACATCTTTCTTCAAAGGCAATGAACTAGCAGTTTCTAACCTAGTCCTAGTCTTGACCAATTTACCTTTAACTTTATCAACCTTAGGAGGCTCTTCTTGTTCATGTTCTCCAAAATCAGTGGCCTCTTTATCTATGTTCTCACCGACTGGTGTCTAATCCTTGTTTTCTTCTTCAACTGGTTTCTAAATGTCTTCATCTGTGACACCAAATGTTTTTTTAAGGTTCTTAACCATTTTCTCCTTTTTCCTGCCCATCTTTTCAACTACAAGTCCCATCTTGATTCTAGACTTGGCTTCCTCAAAGGTTCCAAACCTTGTAGCATTCTTATCCTTAGGCTCAATATGTAAAGCCTTTATTTCTTTTGTAGCTACATCAATGTCAATCTCATAGTCCATGGGTAGTAGCCAAGCTTTTCTTGGCTCTACATATTTGATTAGGGTGGAATCGGTATCCACCAAAAAATAGATATCATCTTCAAATTTCTCTACCAACTGTGCTAGTATCCTTGTTCTTTTCTCCATTCTCTCTTTGAATTGTCCAAAATATTCTTCCATCATAGGTTCAAAGTTCTTTCCTAAGTTCTAAATAAACACTAATCTGAACAATAATAGGTCTGTTGATATCTCATTCTATAATACCGACTAGTGGAAAGAAGTTCTACAAATAAAAGAATGTACATATCAGTAACGAGTCAAATTCACAAGTGTTTGATCTAGCAGCTATAATTGTTCTCATATTTTCCTCTAACTGTCTCAACATCAACTCAGTTAGGTCGAGTTGCAAAACCTTTTTCACAATCTTCTAAGCTATGTCGACCACTCCACATGCAACACTATTCGGTCTGCTTGATTGGAAAATTTTGTATGCAATAACATATGCACAAAATCTCATTTTGGGGTAGATGATGGTGTTTATTCTTAAACCTTTACCATCCCATTCTGCTCTGGTTAGCTTCTCAATCTCAGTTTGTGTCAGGTTCCTTAGGGCTTTATCTTTGTCACTCGTGGGATACCCTATTACGGCATGTATCACATCCTTTTTGATCTTCATTGGTTCATCCATCCATAAATTTACTTCATGTACACACCTTAGTATGATGCCTATCCATTTAGTATTAAATACCTTTGGGAAATGTAGGGCATTGGTTAACTCTTTAACCTCTAAGTGCTTGTCATCATCTTTTAGCTTTCCATCAGTACAAATCTCTTGATATGTGGATTGAATCTCAAAGTTTCTGATTTCATTGATCTTAGAGTTGATGTATGACTTGACATCCTTTATGAATAGAACCCTATGTGGTATCAATTAAAATGCACCCTTTTCATTAGGTTGAGCTGCAACTTCTAGATGAAGTTTGAAAGGAGGCTCAGTGCAAGTTGTGTTCTTGATTAAAATAACCTTTTTCTCTTATCATCCTTGGTTTTTATGGTTTGCAAGGATGAAGCCATCATATTTTCTAAATTAGGGCTTTCATCAAATTGTATATAGTGAACTCATTAAATTCCAAACTTACTTGATTCGAACTTCAACTATTCACAATGTACTTAGATTTTTGTAAAATTCTTGGATTCTCTCTACTCAAGTTTCTCTCAAATCACTCTTCTTCACTCGTGATCATTGTGTGAACAAATGAGTTCATTTCTCACTTATTTATAGACAAAAACCTTAATCGGCACATTAAATGCTTTTCCATCTACCACTTGGTCGACAATCAAATAACTTGGTTAACACTATTGTTACCTTAGCTCGGTGAGTACTATCAATACTTAGTTGACTATGCAATTTGGTGATCTCTTACACTTTCACCGACTAGAATTTCTTACTCAGTCCAGTTTAACAAACTAAACTTATTTCAAGCTAACACCAATATAATACCCTAGTGCATCTTAATTCATGTTGATTTGGCATTCACACAATAAATATAAGGAATTGTTATAAGATGTAACCTTTTGAAATTTAGTTCCATACTTACTTGAATAGCTCAGGTGGAGGTGGTGAAATCACCTAATCCAATGGATGAGGTGTCATTGACTATTGTGCTTGGTCCAAAATTGTCATTTGATGCTTTTCTCTAAGTTTGATTTCTTATCCTCATGATTTCTTCAATTGTGTTTCCATTTGTATTTACATTTACCTTTTGGTGCTCAGTCTCTGCAATCTTTACTTAAATGACCGACCTTGTGACAATGCAAACATGTCATTCCAGTACTTGTCCAATTACGAGTTCTTCCTCTCCAATTCTTGCTCATGCATTTTGCTGCAATATGTCCATATCTTCTCATGTTGTGCAATTAACCCAAGTGTTGTAATCCCAAGTGTATGCGTTACCTTGCCTTCTTGGTTGATATGTCTTGTTTTTTCCTCTCGGTTTCCAGACTTGCTTCATCTTTGTCTCTCATTCTTGTGATATGTGACCATGCATGTTGCAAGTGAAATAGATTTTTACCATATAAGGTTTCTTAGGTAACTTGTTCATCTTTGATCTGCACTCATGTGCTTGATGTCCATACTTACCATAATTGTAGTAATAACCATTAAATTTAGGAGTGGATTTAGGAATACCTTTTTCTTTGCTTCTGTAAATATTTGATGTGTGGCCTGGTTTTCCACAATGATAGCATGAGAGATTATTTAGCCTTGGATTTTCATAGGCATTCTTCTATTCAGTTTGTCTTGATGACTCTCCATGCTCAGTATAGCCTAAACCAGTAGTGTTGTCAAGTCCTCTTTGACTGCATAGAAACTCATCTATCCTTTTTGTACTTTCTTCAGCTTTCTTAATCATCTCATTGTATTGTTTTTGAATCTTTACTTCATTCTTTAACCTTTAATTTTATTTTCTCAATTCACCAATGTCTTCCAATCTTCTAGTAAGTTCACTATTTACTTGGTTGACTTCCTGACTCATGGCAACCATCTAATTGGAGATTTCAAAATGATGCTTGGTAAGTCTCAGTATTTAAGATTCCTTTTCTTGTAGCTTTTCTGTCATTTTTCTTCTATCATCAATATCCATATTCCTTTCTTGTTCTACTTTCCTTGCATTATTCATGACATCAATCATTCTAACCATTTGTGTCTCCTAACCGATCTATAGTGCTTTCACTTGTTCAGTAAGATGTTGATTTTTTTCAGATAGATCTGATATGGTTCCTTTAGATGCATTAGATATGCTACTAGATCCAAATCCAGATCCTTCAAATGCATCATCTATCTATTCTTCATGATAATTAGTCTCTTTATACCAAAGTGCCATATCCTTCCTTTTGACCAGTAAATTTCTCAGAGTTTCTTTAGCTTCCTTAAATTGTTCATTGTACATCTTCATTTGTATTTTTTGATTCTCAATAGTCTTTTCAAGCTTATACCTTTCCATCCTTAGATCTTTTCTCTTCGGTGATTAAACTTCCTTAACAAGAGAACTAGCTCTGATATCAATTGTTAGAGAGTAACAGTGATATATGATCTAAATGAAATACAACTCAAATTGTTGGTATCAGATCCTTTAAGTACAATAAATATATCACCTTGCTATGTTGATTATATCCTTCTGAATTACTCTGTAGCCTTATAATTGTTTTGATAAATTGAATTCTTCTGTCAAAATCCTTATGTCAAAACCCTATTTGATCTTTAGATGTCCTGAGTGTGGCTACTTCTCGATGATACCATGTCAAAATGACATCTTAACATATTATATATCAAGCTAATTTGACCTAATTAGGGTTTTACATTATCTTAGAAAACCTAAGATTAATGGTCCATAAGATTAACCTAGATCACTATTACATAGGAATCATCATTCATTAAATGATTTCATCCGCAATAAATATTCACCTCGATCTTGGTAAACCATTTTCTTTCTCGACAAAAAGTTGTTCACCTTGAACTATGTGCCATTCCAAAATTTTATGTGAACTCTAGATTACTCAGTAAATGTTTTCTCTTAGTCTTAGTGTTCACTGGCACTCAGTAATCTTGTGTACTCAATAACTATTATACTCGGTGATATCTTTGCTTGGTGACTACTATGTATTGATAACTGACTGAACTGTCTTCCAGTGTTTACCAATTATACAAATGAATACTAATGACAACACTTAATCCATTTAGGAGTAACATGATTTTATATTTATTTAATGGTGAATCAACATTTGTTGAGTCTAGAAAGGCTTGGAGGGCATGGATTGGAGAAACCCTTGTTTTGAGGGCTTGGGATAGCCATATTGGGGATTTCATGTTTTCATTGGTTAAGGGAGGGTATTTGAGTTGATATTCCTTAGTTTTGAACCATATTGGGTGACTATTGAAAGGCTTGAATCTTGAGAGTAAGTCTACTTGGTACTTTCTTTGTTATTTGGTCCATTTCCATACCTATAATAGAGGCTCGGTGAGTAATTTGGTGTTTTGGTCCAAAGTAATCTATTTTGGATCTTGGATGTGTTATTTAAGGTGGAAAAGGGTGTCGTAATCCCTTGGTTATTTGTCTAGTTTTTTGGGGAACTTGAGTGCAAAGTTCACTTTTCAGTCATTGTTGACCTACTACGATAACAATTAGGCCTAGTAGACTTTAAATGGGTTTGGGGTGTTGGGTATTGCATACAACTCAAAAAGTTGTTGAATCTTTTAAATAAACCTTTTTATGGTTAAAACCAATCTTCTTGGTGCTTGGGAAAGGGTGTGAGTATATGGTGTGGTTTGGGCTATTTGGAAGCCTTAGGGCTTGAAAAGCCTAGTGAGGGCTTGAAACTTTGTAACTTTTATAAGTGGGAGTAGGATCTCCACCAACACCTTCAACCTCTACATCAAAATGGGCTCCAACAAGGGTTGAGCCTAGTATGTTTTTATTCAAATATTATTGATCATGACAAGGTGTATAATCCCTACGTCAAACATGTCATTATAGTGTTATAATAACTAAGAGGGGGGTGAATCAGTTATCCACAGTCCCAATTACAAAATGTACCACTTAAAATTAATTTAGCTAAATTCCATAGCTCGGTAAAACAAGAATACTAAACTATCTGTGACTTTATCGATTACTAGTTAAATGCTCATAGTGATTACTAACCAAATCAAATATGCAACATGTAAAGTATGATATCCAAACAATCAAAACATAAACACATAACATAAGAGATTTAACGTGGAAACCCTACAAAGGGAAAAACCACTTGGGACCAGTAACCCAAAATATTTTCACTCTTCTAAAGTGAGCTCAGTGAAGAGCCAACCCTGTTAAAGGTTACAAAACACACTGTAAGGTGTGACCTTGTTAGAGGATTTAACACTGACAATTATCATCCAACCAGCATTCACTATGGGGTTGATGGGATAACAATGTACATTCTATTCAAATGACATATAAGACTTTCAAGTCTACTCGGTTAAGAGATTTTATTTGTTTACAATGGTTAAACTGTAATAGCGAGTGATCTGAATACAATACAACTTGATTTGTATATTTTTAGATCTATTCTTAAGCTCATACAAATCCTCTAATCAATATTTCTATTCAGTTCATCAACATTCAATAACTTACTGTCCCTCGGTAAAAACTCTCTGACGCTCGGTTAACTCTATAGTTCAGTTCTTCTTCAACCAGTTTGATCAGGCAAGCATGGAGCAATGTTGACATGATATCTCTCCAGTCTCCTTCCTCTAGCATAAGTTTCACAATGAAACCTTAGTCTCTTAAATAGACAAGTAAACAGCTTTCTTCTCATCCATCAGATTTTGCTTCTTAATCTCCTTTGTTGATTTTTCCCCTTAAACTTTCCTTGGCTGATGTGTTAGTAACATGTTTTGTTTCTATCCTTTAGATCTTCTTCAAATTTTTTATCTGTTGATCTCGTAACAAACTTTATCTTCCATTATGATTTTGAGGTACTTTTTCAGCTCATCAATTTTTGTCAGCTAAACTAATCATTTAGTTCTTTTGTCCATACTAGATTAACAAATAAATGTGTCGATGAATACAAGCTCAGTTGATACTGTCACTAAGTATACACTACACTTGCTCGGTGTATACTGGAATGCTTCATTAACTGACCACAATGCTTTGTAACATTTTGCTTCCAACTTCATAAGAGAATAATGCAACATAATCATGTCAACAATATGAAGTCATAGACTCATCAATAAGTTACCAAGAGTATTCCTTATCCTCATCTATCATATCCATCTTCCTCCATGTAGATATCTCTGTTCTTCATATTTTCTCTCCTCTTTACAGATGTTTAGATATTTACAACTAACATGATAAGTATTGTCAAAACTAGTTGACATCAATGACAACATAAAACTAATTCAATTATCTTACATATCAATTTAGTGCTCGGTGATCTCTAATCACTTGAAGTTCATCAATCAGGTTCTCAATCAGTTCTAGTTTATCAATCTCTCCCTTTGGCATTGATGGCAACTAAAACATATGAAATATACCATACACATACCAAACATGTATTCTACAACTATGTAAGAAATGTTGTAAGCTCGGTTAGCTCTCCCTAGCTTGATAATATGTTTAATCACTACATTACATGACATCATCACATGTGTAGACTATCTTCTATAGATTTTATCTTTAGCAGCTCTCAGATTATCTCTCCCTGACTTCTTTAGTTTATCTCTCATTTAAGATCTTCTTTAACTTCTCTCCTTTTCTGAGAATCCCTTTGACAACAATCTTTTTCTGATATTTCATTAACTTCTCTCCCTTTGACAACAATGCCAAAGAAACACAAAAAAATATAGCTTTGTATTAGCCATGTGACTCTTAGTTGTCTGGTTCCTATAATGTATCTCTGTATACTGATATGCAAATAGTTGTTCCTAAAATCTTTCACAACCTTAGACAAAATCCAAAGTGTGAACTATGTTGCATCAACATGAATGATCTTCTGATAAGATTAGGCTAATTCAAACTCCAGATCACATTAGTGACTGATAGTCAGGGGACAGACCCCAAGTCTAGTCCTCAAGTATTCAAAAGTTTCCTTTAGTAGAGGCTTGGTAAATATGTCAACAAGTTGCTCTTTTGATGTAACACATTCCAACTTAACTTGCTTCTCCTATACTTGTTCTCTTAAGTAGTGATACTTAATAGAGATGTGCTTGGTTTTTGAGTGCATTACAAGATTCTTAGAAATTTTTATTACACTTGTGTTATCACAATATATAATCATCGGCTCAGTGATTACCTCATTCATCCCTTCCAACAGTTTCTTGATATAGGCAATTTTTGAATAGTTTGTAGTAGCAGCAACCTACTCTGCTTCAGCAGTAGATTGAGAAATACAAGGTTGTTTCTTACTTATCCAAGTAACAAGTCTTTCACCAAAGAAAAATGCTCCTCTTGTGGTACTCTTTCTGTCATCTATATTTCCTTCCCAATTTGCGTCAGTGTAAACTCTTAGTTCAAACTTCCCTTCCTTAGGATACCATAGTCCATAGTCCTCAATTTTCTTTAGGTATCTTAAGATTCTTTTTGTAGAAACCATGTGTGACTCCCTAAGGTTTGCATAAAATCTAGCAACTATCTCCACAGCATGTGCAATGTCTAGTCTACTATGCACTATATACATCAATTTACCAACCATTGATCGGTACAGTGTCTGGTTCACCTCTATAGTTTCATCTTCTTTAGTTAGTTTTCAGCCTATGACCATCGGTGTTCCAACTGGTTTAGCATCTTCCATGCCAAATGTTATCAGTATTTCCTTTATGTACTTGGATTGTGTGATGAATATTCCATCATTCTGTTGAATAACCTGTAAGCCTAGAAAGAACTTAATCTCTCCAAACATAGACATTTCAAATTCTATTCTCATCTCATCAGCAAATGATTTATAGATATGATCTTGTCCTCCAAAAATAATATCATCCACAAATATATTAGTAATTAAAATAGTGTCATCAGACTCACCTTTCATATACAAATTGTTGTTCTCACTAGTTCTAGTAAAACCAATACTTAACAAATAAATATGAAACCTTTCATACTAGTCTCTGGGTGCTTTCTTTAAACCATATAAAGCTTTATGTAGTCTACATACCATGTCTTTCTTCTCTGGATCAACAAACCCTTCTGGCTATTCTATGTAGACCTCCTCTTTTAGTATCTCATTCAGAGATGTGGATTTAACATCCATTTGATAAACTTTAAATTTCTTATGTGCTGCATAGGCCAGTAACATTCAGACTCCTTCTACTCTAGCAACAACTGCAAATGTCTCTCCATAATCTATTCCTTCCTCATGTGCATACCTCTTGCAAACTAGTCTGGCTTTATTCATTGTAACTTCTCCATTTTCACTCAGCTTGTTCTTGAAAATCCATTTTGTGCCGATAACATTCTTATCTTTAGGTCTAGGTACTAAGGTCCATGTCTTTTTTTCTCTATCTATTCTATCTCTTCATTCATTGCATTTAACTATTCTTCATTCTCCAATGCAACTTTAACATTTTTTGGTTCAAACTCACAAACTAAGCATGTACCTTGTCTTGATTTACTTCTTGTCTGCATGCTAGCTTGCTTTTCACCAATAATTTGGTTCTCAAGATGATGTCTTCTGACAAATCTTGCCAGCACATGATCTCTTCTTTGTTGTTCATCCTATTTAGGTTCATTCTCTTGCTCGGTAGCTCCTTCCTGATCATCAGTTTCTCTTTGTTGTTCCTCGGTATTATTTTCCTAATTCCCAGTTAACATAGTCTACGGCCTCAGTAGGTGCTCTAGATGTTTAATGTAATTTAATATATTGTAATCTTCTGGTTCCCTAGTTCTTTCTTCACTATTCTTAGTATTAAATTCATCAACCCTGACATTAGTACTTTTAATCATTTCATTAGTAACTTTATTTAGACACTTATATGCTTTGCTTTTAGTGGAATACCCAAGAAATATCCCTTCATCCCCTTTAGAGTCAAACTTTCCATTTCTTTCATCTTTCAAAATAAAGCATTTGCTACCAAAAATTCTGAAGTAACATACAATCATTTTGTGACCAAACCATAGCTCAAAGGGTATTTTGTTTATGTCCTTCAATTGTACTTAGTTCAGAACATAAATAGCTATGCTGACTACTTCTCTCTAGTATGTCTGAGCCACATTCTTTTATATCATCAATGTCCTTGCATAATCTACAATTGATCTATTCCTCCTTTCAGCAATCCCATTTTGTTGAGGTGTCCTCGGTGCTAAAACCTGTCTTTTAATACCATGCTCATTGCTTGGCCAAACAATAGTATCAGAAACCTAGAGCAATGGACTGCCTATTTCAAGATTGGACACCCCAAATGATTCCTAAATGCATTATTTGATCTCATTTAATTATCGACCAGGGATGTAAAATTGGAATGGTGCTTGCAAAGTATATGCTTCAAACCTCCTCTTTCTAAGTCTATCTAAGGAATTCAAATGCTTATGCTTAAGAAGAACTATACTAAAAATGGTAAGCAAATGTATTCTAATCAAAGTAGGAAATCACAGTTAGGAACTACTCCAACTGATTGTGTTGTAGGAACAGGCTACTAATTCTGATATCAATAGCTACAAGAATAGTAGATTTCTAATACATATAAATGAACAAGAAATGAACTCTACACTAACAAAACAATTCACTCATCAAGTGGGCCCCCTTGAATGAGTGAATTAGAAGTACAATCAAGATGAAAGATGCAAACTTGAACTGAACATTCTATTCCTCCATAAAATGATTGCACTTGATTGAAATAGTATGCAAAACTTCTATTGAAAACCAGTTTGTTTGACTAACCCAAAAGAGTCACAATAGTCAATTATTTAAAAGGAAGCTACAACTATCTCCTAAATCTATGATCACTTCACAAATGAGGATCGATTACAACTCATAAAGTTTCACAATAGAAACATTATTGACCATGAACAATCCCAAAATATAGCACACACTAAATCTACGTGTTGCATGCAACAAAAAGTATTGACTTGCTTGCGAAGATTCTACAATCTACGGTTGTCTTTGATGACTCATGCGCTTGTATGCTGGTCCTTAAATATCCATGGTCAACTACAAAACAATCAATGTGCACATATCCAACCATATACATATATATCCACATCATCAATATTATGAAAAGGTGTAGGTCTTAATTATCACTCTTGCAAATCCTATGGCTACAGGCAGTAACTACCTAAAACATAGCTTAGGAGAGAAGCATCCATTAACATGTATAGCTATTATATTCACCATTCCTGTCCATGAATTTAAGTAGATATTATGTCTTTAGAAGTATCCACATTTCCATCTTATGTTCACACACACATATATAACATATACATAGAAACCATAAGTTCATATGTTTAAAACCATAAATTCATGTCTATGTGCAATCAACTTGTTCTAGAAAGAGGATAAAAAGTAGTGAGAAAGATGGCTATTTTAGAAGCCCATCATTCCCCCCAATTGAACTATTGCTGGTCCCCAGCAATCATGAAGTTCTGAATCCTGGCACGGACCCTCAAATCACTAGTTGTTCTTTGCCCATACTATCATGAACATAATCAAAGTATCCATGAGTCTCTTTGAGTTTTTCCCAATGCTAGACTTTAGAGGCCATGTCATAATCTATTGCACTATTGTTCATCACCAGCAATGGTTGTAGGAAGAGTGGAGGTTGAAACCTTAATGGAAACCAATGGTTAAGGAGTGTCCTTCCCAGCATAATGTACCATGGAACTCTTCTTGTGGCAAGGGTTAGATTTTGTGGTGAGTGAGGTTACATTTTCTTCAGATCATGTGACATCCTTATGCACCTCTACTTGGAGGCACTAATTGCTATGACAACATCTCATGAGGAATGCTAGTCCTAGTCTGCAAAAGCTTGTTCTCGCACTGGATAGATCTTATTGCCTCCACTAGTGTTTGTTGTGATAGAAAGCCAGTCAAAATATGTCCACCTAGAGTGCTGAACTTCAGGCCTCATCATCAAAGGAGCTGACATTTCTTTGTCTCTATATGGTGTAGCCTGGTGTTCTCTACTCATCTCATTTTGCATCCATGACATAATTGCTCTTAATTTTACATCCCCTACATAGAGGAGTGAATTCCACTCTGTCATCAGGAATTGCTAGGTTATGTAAGTACAATTCACACAATAGGTTTTTTAGAGTCATTGGGGTAGACTGAAAGGCATAGTAAAATTCATGGGGAGTTGATATGGAAGGATTGAGGCCTTCTACAATCCTTGTTAATTTGAAATTAACAAGTTTCTCTTTAAGGAATATTGCATACACTAGTGATGGTGATCTGCATTCCATCAGCTCTGGAATTAATCCTATAATCTAATCAATCCTTCATTTCAATATCCCAATCTCATCTAATTTCTGCTCCAACTGAGAATTCTTCTCACTAATGACTCATTTCAATTTTTCCTTTTCTAAATTCCATTGTGTCTTTTCCCATAACAACTGCTGGTATAAATTTATCCCTGCAGCAAGGGGTGTAGACAAATCTAGTGGGGGTAAAGGTTCCTGATTGAGTATGCCCACCCATCCGGATGGAAAGTGAGAAGTTTTAATTATTTTCTTTGGTGCAGAGGACTTCCCCTTCCACAAAACAATGGTCTTTATTACATTGATTTCCTCACTAACATCAACTACCACCTTAGCCAGCATTTCTAACTTATCTTGACTGCTTTGCTGGGGTACTTCTTCAATAATTTCAATTCCAAAGTTAGGAATTTCTTCTGAATTCATACTAATTTCTAGCTCTATAGAATTGTCTTCAAATTCCTCTGTGCCCTCAGAGTCCTTGTCACTATCAATCAATATGTAATTAACTCCAGGATTAACCTCTATTTCTAGACTCTGATCTCTTAATGTAGTGTCATTGGATGCAGGTTGATGAAATAATTCCTCAGAAGATGAATTTTCCAAAGACTCATTTTCTATAGATTTAGAAGACTCAATGTTAATAATTGGAACAAAAGCTTCAGCATCTTTCTCAGAAAGCCTTCTACTTCTCCTCATAGGGGGTATGGATGAGCTCAAAGGACTCTTCCATTTCTTTCTCATAGTGACTACCTCCTCTACCACTGCTTCAGGAGGGTTCTCAGGATTCTCTTCAGGAGGGTTCTTAGAATTCTCTTCAGGAGGGTTCTCATAATTCTCTTCCCTAGGGGAATGTAGGGTTTCTTCCACATTATCAGTATTATCACTAGGCTAAGGTTCTAATATTTCCTCTTCTAGCTCCGTTGTTTTACCCTTATCCTTCCTAGATGCAGACCTGGTCCTTACAAATGGTGAAGATTCAGGAATATTGGGAGCCTCCATACTTTTTTTTTTCTTCCTCTGAGAAGTACAGGCTACAACACTAAAAATTCTTTTTCTAGGTGACCTAGAAACAAAAGGAGAGGCTTCAGGATCATTCTCAATTCTTTGAACAATTTGACAAACCCTAGAAGATGTTTTCTCTCTCCAACCAACACCATGACCCCTAGGGCCGACTACACTAGGTTCAACCTCATTCATTTGAAAAAATTCCTCCCATGTCCCAACCTTTTGTCTATTCAACTCCCTTTCTACAATTAATTTTATTAAGTAGTGATGTGAAATAGACTGGTTGCTTCCTGACTGGACTAATAAAGCTTGTTTTTTCACAATGTTAAATAGGAAGCTGGGAAGATTTACTGGTCTATTGTCGTGCCAAAGATGACTAAGAATTTTGAAATGCAAAGCATGCAAGTACTTGTAGCATCACTCATAGGTGAAGTATTGAATAACAAATGCAGCTGGCTGGATGAACTCCAGAGGAAAAGATAATTGCCAAGTTCCTTGCTTCTTGTTGACATCTAACTGAGGATCACCATGCAAAGTGAAATGTGCTCTCATTGAACACAGGTCAAAATCTTTCACCCATTGTTCACCTTCTTGAGGTAAACTAGTCACTTCGGCTACTACATCTTCTGTGAACTCAATCTTCAAGCCTTTGACTTCTATAGACCCATCCTTCAAGGTAGAAAAAAATTGCAGACCAACTTCCTCATTAAACCCTTTAAGGCTTAAACAATAATCTAGCCATCCTCTCCTTCTAAACATTTCACAAGTGGACGCATCATTTAACAAAACCCTATGGTCCACTGGTTCATGCCTTTTAAGGTCAACTCCCATTACTACTCTCAAACAAATTTTGAATTTGCAGAACTACAATTCTCATAGAGTTTGACAATGGCAAGTCAAAGACCTCAATGCATTATGGAACAAAATGTTGCAGAAGAAAAGACGGCGTACAAACTGCAACTTGATTCATAAAATTAAAGATGTTTGCACAGAATCTAATGATATATGTTTTTCATAACATCTCATAAAAGCTCATGCATGCTAAGGCTACCACCCTAAACATGTTGTAGCATATCATTAGAAATCAAGATCAATTTTTAATATCTTTAATTCACTTTAAATGTGATGATGCAATCACAAAAGGAAATATCATCAAGTCATGTCCTAGACAAAATTCAAAGACATGAACTTTAATTTTACATTCTAATTTGAGATTTTGAAAATAGAATAATTCCCCCCCCCAAACTAAGTAATGGCATGGGTCCCACCAAGCCAAGTTAAGCAAGAGTGAAAAATTAAAATGACACAAAATCCTAAAAATTAATGATTAAAAATAATATATGTATGAGTATATGTGGCACAAACCTGGAAGTGTTGTAGGAAGAGTTGTTCAAAAAAATGCACCTGCATATGAAGTGATGGAATGGGGTGGATGGGTGGAAAAAGAGAGAAGGTGAGATGAAAAATTATTATGGAGAAAGTATTCCACGAAATGTGAAATATTTATTATGGTGTTCTTGAATGGAATCAAGAATCGACAGAATCCTGGGTGGAAGACCTAGATTCTTCAGCTATAGGATTGCTTGCTTCAGTTGTGCTCTGGAACTACTTCAAGAACTCATCATGGCTAATAGGTTTGTGGTAAAGTTTCAGATGATGCCCATTGACAAGTAACTTAAATTGAACAGGATCAATGGTTGAAAGTTGTACTGCTCCATGGTCAAATACTGATATGATCTCATAAGGCCCAAGCCATCTGGTATGAAATTTCCTAAGTGTGTGCTAGTATTTGGAATCATATAATAGTGCCCAATCTTTGACAGAAAATTTCTTATCACGAATGAAATTTTCATGCCATTTTTTTCTTTGCTGTTGTATCAACTTTGTATTGTGGAGGGAAAACTTCCTATATTCATCCAATCCATTTAATTGCAGTAACCTATCTTATTGTGCTTTGGTGATATCTATATCTAGATCTAAAGCAGTGTGAAGTGTTTTATGTTGGAACTCAATCGGCATAGAGGTGGATTTTCCATATACCAACTCAAAAGGAGTAAACCCTGTGGTGGTTTTCCATGTGGTGTGGTAAGCCCATATGGCTTCAGGAAGGTAGGTAGCCCAATCCTTTTTATGCATAGCTACTATTTTTGTGAGAATGGATTCAATCTCCCAGTTTGTGATTTCCACCTGGCCATTGGCCTGAGGATGGTAGGGTGAAGATTTTCCATGACGCACCATGTACTCTTGCATCAACTCTGTGATAAGGTTAGAGGTGAATTGTGCCCCTTGATCTGTGACAATTTCTCTTGGTACTCCAAATCTAGTGAATATGCATTCATAAAGAAACTCAACAACTTTGTGATCTCTAGCATGTCTCATAGCTTTGGCTTCAACCCATTTTGTTGCATAATCAGTACATACTAAGATGTAAGACTTCCCATGAGAAGAGGACTCAATAGATCCAACGAAGTCAATACCCCACTTGTCAAAGGGTGTGACAACTACCTGTGGTTGCAAGGGCATTTCATCAGTCTTTGTAGGATGTCCCATACATTGGCACCTATCACAGTGTTGAGTATGTTTTGCTGCATCCTTATGCAATGTAGGCCAGTAATACCCAGTTGTCAAGATTTTGTGGGTTGTCCTCTTTGTGGAAAAATTTCCTCCACATGGCTCATCATGGCATGCCCGAAGGATGTCATAAGTTTCATCCTCTCGAACGCATTGCCTTGTGACCTGGTCTGGTCCTATATAAAACATGAAGCTTGAAATCCAAGAGAAGTTAAAACTCTTTTCAACTAACAAATGGTGCTGTTTAGGAGAAAAGTGAGGTGGCATTCTCCCTGTAGCAAGGTAGTTGGCTAAGTCTGCATACCATGGATTAAAAGAATCAATAGAAAACAAGTTCTCATTAGGGAAACTATCATCTGGCAATTGCAGCCGTGACAAGAAATCGGCCACTACATTAGCCTTTCCTAGTTTTTCTATGATTTTTACATCAAATTCCTATATGAGGAGTAACCAGTGTGCTAGTCTACCACTAATGGCACGTTTATTCATTAAGTACTTGATAGCTAAATGATCACTATAAACAAATACTTCATAGCTTGTGATGTAGTGCCTAAATTTATTTAGTGCATAAACAACTGCTAACAACTCTTTTTTAGTAATAGTATAATTTAATTTTGCTCCTTGCAAATTTTTACTAACATAGTAAATTGCATGTTAAATAATACCTTCTTTTTGTCCTAGAACTACTCCAATAGCATAGTCAGATGCATCTGTGTGGATATGGAATGGAAGCTTCCAATCAGGTCCTCTGAGAATAGGTGTTGTTGTTAGAACATCTTTCAACTTCTGGAATGATGCTTCACATTCCTCTCTCCATGCAAATTCAACTTCTTTCTTCAACAATTTATATAATGGTGCTGCAAGTTGGCTAAAGTCTTTTATGAACCTTCTGTAGTAACTAGCATGGCCAAGGAAACTTCTGACATCCTTCTGTTTAATTGGTGTGGGGAATGTGTTTATAACTGCATTTTTTGTAGGGTCAACCTAAATTCCAAAAGATGAAAGGTAGTGTCCTAGGACTACTCCTTCCTTTGTCATCATGTAGCACTTCTCACTATTAAGAGAGAGATTGTAATATTGACATCTCTTAAGAACCTTTTCCAAGTTTTCTTGTGCTTCTTCAAATGTGGTTCCATGAGTTGTAAAGTTGTACATATAGATTTCAACACAATCAGCATCAATGTCAAAGAAAATACCCAACACTACTCTCTGGAAAGTACTTGGCGCATTACATAATCCAAATGGAAAGACTGAATAAGCAAAGGTTCCCCAAGGGCAGGTAAACATTGTCTTGTCCTATTCTTCTGGTGATATTTGTATCTGATTATACCCACTGAAGCCATCTAGAAATGAAAAGTACTTTTTACCCGCAAGATTATCAAGTACTTGGTCAATGAAAGGTAGTGGAAAGTGATCCTTCTTAGTGGCTTTGTTAAGTTCTCTGTAGTCAACATAAACTCTCCACTTTCCTCCTTTCTTTGGAACAATTACAAGAGGAGAAACCTACTAACTGTCAGAAATAGGATAAATGAAACCTGCACTAAGAAGCTTCTACAACTCGGTCTTAACTATATCTCTTAAAGCAGGGTTAATTCTTCTTTGAGCTTGCCTCACTGGCTTGTATTATGGGCTTATATATATTCTATGAGTACAGAGTTTGGGATCTATCCCTTTCATGTCAGTGTAATCCCATGCAAAGGCTTGCTGACTATCCTATAAAAGCTTGAGAAGACTAGACATCTGAGATTCAGTGAGATTTTATTAACATTCAGCTCCTTTCCTGATTTACAATTTCAACTCTCTTAACTATTTCTAACATCTAAATTTCTACTATGGATGGAGACTTTATCTCATGGGGTAGCAAGGTGTGAAGATAATCAGGTGCTGCAAGAAGTTGAGCTTTGGTTTGCTTGGGTAGTATTGTTTGAAGGGAACAATTTGGATCATCACAAGATGACTCCTCAAAACCATATTGATTGGTAAGGATTGCTACTACTATATCATCTTCTTCTTGTGATACCATGAATGGATTTTTTTCAATGACCATGAGGTTTTGCATAGAGTTTACTTCAAGGGCAGCATCTCCTAAGTTTGGCTAGACAATTTGATCAAGTTCACTTTGGGGTTTTGCTAGAGAATACAGAGTTAACTTCTTGGTATTTATTCCAACTGATATGGTCATCTTCCCTGAACAGCATGCAATTCAAGCATTAGTTGTGGCTAACCAAGGTCATCCTAGGATTAACGGATATCCTCCTAGGGTGTCTTTGGGTGACAAGACTATAAAATTATATGGGTAATCTAAGGAATCCAAAGTAACAACAATATCCTCAACCATACCATCGGGTTTGACTGTGGAATTATCAGCTAACTACAATATTGTTGGTGTGTCCCACAAACCAATGATACTAAGTTTTAGTAGAACTTCCCTAGTCATAACATTAATTGAGGCTCCCAAGTCAATGAGAACATTCTGAATTTGGGTACCATTAATGTAGATGGTTACGACTGGACTTCCTGGATCTGAATACTTAGGCATGACAACTTTTCTTAGCATGAGATTAGAGAGCTGGCCTAAGACATGGATAGTATCAGGGTCTTTCTTTTTCCTTCCAAGTTGTTTGATATAGGCTTCTTTAATTGCTTCGGTATAGACTGGAATTTCTTTAAGAGCATCCAACAAGGGAATCTGTACTGTCATTTGCTTGAGCTGATCAATCAAATAAGTGGCTATAGGATTTTCTTTTGGAGGAATGACTTGAGACAATCTTTGCAGATAAGGAGGGTTCTTAGGCATTGGTGTAGTTTGAGCAACATGTGGAACATCAATAGGATGGTTCACGGGTATATCTTTAGTATAAGCAACTTCGGTGATTATTGGTTCCTTGGGTATAGGCAGTGTAGTTCCTGATCTAAGATGGATATCATTTATGTGCAAGGAATAAGCTTGTTTCTTATTATTAGGATTTGGAGTGGGATGAGCAGGAAGTTGAGTTGGCTTTTGTGGGTTTCTATTTGCTACAAGAGGTGATGACATAATAGCTTGCTGCTGAGGTGGGGGCATTATTGCTTGTTGCTGATTAGGCTAATTGGGTCCCCACTGAGGATGTGGTTGCCAACTACCATGAGGTGGCCATTGGCTAGTTGTGGCTACTGATAGGAGTTATACTATTGTTGGTATGGGTTAAATGGTGGTTTCTATGGATAGGCTTGGTTATAGTATGGTTGTTGATTGGACCAATTGTGATTCCAATTCTGACCCTAAGGAGCAGAATTTTGGGGATTTTGGTTTGGGCAATAGCTATTATTATTATAACCAAAATTATTCAGTGGGTCCAGAGGCATACCTTGTCTCTGAGCCCATGGATGCCTTTGAGCAACGTAGAAAACTTCTCCATTCTCCTCATCTATGGCTTTGAGCTCGGTGGGCATTGGGTTAATGTCCACAAATGCAATTGTCTTACATTTGTAATTTCTCTTCTTCTCTCTGTAATGAGAACAGAACTTAGCAAGCACATCATCTAACTCTTCCCTCTTCCTCCTCGCTTGCATACTATGTAGCTGAGTGACCGCATCATTAATGATGTCTTTCTTGAAGTCAGATAGCAAATTAGACAACTCCACTTTGGATACTCCTGAACCACCATTGGACTTATATGGTAGGTCTCTAAGTCCCCTACCCTTCTTCAAAGTGGCCCTTGAATAATTTTGACATATATTCTTTATGTCAACCCAACCTTTTTGTGTGATACCTCCTCCTGCCATTAGGTCTAGAGCCTCAATACTTCCATTATTCACACCTTTTAGGAAGAGGTGTTTCTAAGATGCCTTATTTAGCTGGTGTTGTGTATTATGTTGCAGGTTGAACATGAATCTAGATACATAATCCTCCAAGGTTTCATCCTCCTTCGGAGACATTTTAAAAATGTCATCACCTTTCAAATCTTGACCTCTGCAGTACTCTTTGTACTTCAAAAGAAACATCATGCACATGGCATTCCAATCTGCTACAACATTAGCACCTAACCCCATGAACCATCTCAAAGCAGCTTCTTTTAGAGTTGATGGAAATAACTTCAGCTTGTGGGCATTAGTGGTATATTCATAACTCTGGAAAAGAATATCAAATTTGAAGAGGAAGGTCTCAGGGTCCTCTGTAAGGAGGCCATAAAATTTGGGAAGTGCAATAGTAGGTATATTCTTCAAATTTTGGTTACCTTGCTTTTGAGGTATAGCAAAAGGAAAGGGAGCCTGAGCAGCCATTCTGGGAGGAGGACCTGGTGGTGGTTGTTGATATATAATAAGAGAAAGTGGGTTATCTTGGTATTCAGGTTTAGCAAATAGGTCATTCAAATGTAGTGATTCCTCAGATGATGAAGAGGATATGTGTTCCTAAGCATCAGCAAATGGATTTTCAAAGGGTTCTTCTTCTTTGTTCTCACTTTGAGGTTCTTCAACTTGAGGATTAAATAAATCAAATGGATCTCCTTGGTAGTTATGGGGAAGAAATATCCCAAGGTGATCTCTCCTTCTATGCATAAAAATGCTTACTTAAGTACTAGATTAAAACCAAGACTGCAACTACAAGGATAGGTTTGAATTAACACCATCCCTGGTAGCGGTGCCAAAAATGCTTGGCCAAACAATAGTATCAGAAAACTAGAGCAATGGACTACCTATTTCAGGATTGGACACCCCAAATGATTCCTAAATGCATTATTTGGTCTCATTTAATTATTGACCAGAGACGTAAACTTAGAATGGTATTTGCAAAGTATATGCTTCAAACCTCCTCTTTCTAAGTCTATCTAAGGAATTCAAATGCTTATGCTTCAGGAGAACTATACTAAAACTAGTAAGCAAATGTATTCTAATCAAAGCAAGAAATCATAGTTAGGAACTACTCCAACTGACTGTGCTGTAGGAACGGGCTACTAATTATGATATCAATAGCTGTAGGAACAACAGAGTTGTGATACATATAAATGATTACACTTGATTGAAACAGTATGCAAAAGTTCTATTAAAAACTAGTTTGTTCGACTAACCCAAAAGAGTCACAACAGTCGATCACTATCTTCTAAATATACGATCACTTCATAAATGAGGATCAGTTACAGCTCATAAAGTTTCACAACAGAAACATTATTGACCATGAACAATCCCAGAATATAGCGCACACTAAATCTACGCATTGCATGCAACAAAAAGTATTGACTTGCTTGCGAAGATTCTGCAATCTATGGTTGGCTTTGATGACTCATGTGCCAGTATGTCGGTCCTTAAATATCTACAATCAACTCCTGCAAAACAATCAATGTGCACATATCCAACCATATACATATATATCCACATCATCAATATTAGGAAAAGGTATAAGTCTTAATTATCACTCTTGCAATTCCTATGGCTACAAGAGGTAACTACCCAAAACATAGCTTAGGAGAGAAAACATCCATTAACATGTATAGCTATTATATTCACCATTCCTATCCATGAATTTAAGCAGATATTATGTCTTTAGAAGTATCCACATTTCCATCTTATGTTCACACACACATATATAACATATACATAGAAACCATAAGTTCATATGTTTAAAACCATAAATTCATGTCTATGTTCAATCAAATTGTTCTAGAAAGAGGATAAAAAGAAGTGAGAAAGATGGCTATTTTAGAAGCCCATCACTCATTACAATAGTTAGTAAATTCATCAAAAATAAATTCACCACCTCTGTCAGATCTTAAGCATTTCAGTTCCTTCCCAGTTTCTTTTTCTACTTTTGTTTTATACCATTTAAACATCTTAAATTCTTCTAATTTTTCTTTTAAGAACATCACAATCATCAATCTAGTGTAATCATCAACAAACATAATAAAATATATATCTCCATAATAGCTCTATGTTCTCATGGGATCACATAGGTCAATGTGAACTAGCTCCAAAATTCTCTTTGTTGAATAATCTTTACTCTTAAAACTAGATTTTTTCATCTTACCTTTCTGACATTGATGACACATTACATGATCTGGCTTAGCTAGGCTAGGTAGACCTCTAACCTTTTTCTTTTTACTTATCTTGATTATGTTATCAAAGTTTACATGACATAACCTTTTTATGTCACAACCATGCATCCTCATCTTTAATCATTAAACAAGAAGACTCAACATTGTCAAGATAAAACAAGTTACCTTTCATTTGTGCTCTTGTTCCAACAAGATTTCCTCCATCATCAAATATCTTTACCTTCTTGCTCTCAAAAGCTACTCGATGACCTGAATTGTTAAGGTATGCCACACTTAGCAGATTATTATTTAGTCCTTCTACCCAATAAGCATTATCACATCTTATTTTATCATTAATCAGTAAAGGTCCTTTTCCTCTAACCATACAAGGTGTATCATTACCCATTTTCACAGATCCTCCATTATATTGCTCAAGATGATCAAATTTTTCTTCATCACCAGTCATGTGATGTGTATAGCCACTATCAATGATCCATGTATCATTTTTATTAACTTTAGAGATAAGTGTTGTCTCTACATACCTTTCTTCTTCCTTAGAATCATCCTTCATCGCAAGAAATACTACTTCTACATCATCATCTGTATCAGAATCACTATCATTTTCTTCAGCAATGTAGCATACCTTTTTGCCTTTATCATTTTTGTCTCGGTTGTCTCTGTTGTAGTGTTGGTAACTTATGTTGCCTCTTCTCCCATAGCTTCCTTCACCAGATCATTCTTTGTTTCTATCATCCTCTTTCCTATTTGGACATCTAGCAGCAATATGACCAACTTATTTGCAGTTAAAATATGCTAAAGGTAATTTACCTCTATATCTACCTTTACCTTTAGGTAATTTCCTGGCCATAAGAGCTTCAAGCTCATCAAGCTCATCATTAGAATTACTGTCATTATCGTCATTATCACTTCTACTACTAGACTTACCAATCTTCAGAGAAGTCATGAAAGAAGATCCAACAGATGGTACAACACTATTATCAAATTTATCTAGTTCAAAAGTTGTTAGCTTACCAATCAGATTGTCAAGAGTGAGAGTATTGTTAGGCACAGACCTCATTTCATGTATTGTGGAAATTATGATTGCATAAATAGGCAATAAGGTTCTCAAGATTTTTCTTACCATTGTATCTTCTTCAATAACTCCACTAGATCCTCTGATAGCATGGACTACCTCCTTTATTTAGTTTGTGTACTGCACAATGTTTTCTCCTTCTTTATTTTTCATATCATCAAATCTTCTTCTTAAACTTTCAGCTCTGGCTCTTCTGACATTAGCATCATGACTATAAACTTGAGTAAGTTTATCCCACATGTCCTTAGAAGTAAGGCAATCCTTGATATCTTCAAACTAGGCATCTAATAGAGCAGCAGTAATCTCCATCATAGTAATATTATGCTCATGTCTATCTCTTAATTGATCAAGAGTCAAAGGTCTTGTAGATGGTGCAATGTAGCCATTATCCAATAGGGTGAGGGCAGGATTCCCAATCCCAAATATATGAAGTCTCATTCATCTTTGCTATATTGTGAAGTTGTTCTTATTCAGCTTTGGCACTTCCCTCTTATACATTTTGTGATCTTTATGCTAAAGTCCTTAAAACTCTATTCCAAGCAACCAAGATGCTCTGATACCAATTGTTAGAATAACTGAGAGGTGGATGAATTAGTTATCCACAGTCCCAATTACAAAATGTACCACTTAAAATTAATTCAGCTAAATTCTGCAGCTTGGTAAAACAACAATACTAACATGTCTGTGACTTTACCGATTACTAGTTAAATGTTCATAGTGATTACCGACCAAATCAAATATGAAACATGTAAAGTATGATATCCAAACAATCACAACATAAACACATAACACAAGAGATTTAACGTGGAAACCCTGCAAAGGGAAAAACCACCTAGGACCGGTAACCCAGAATATTTTCACTCTTCTGAAGTGAGCTCAGTGAAGAGCCAACCCTATTAAAGGTTACAAAACACACTGTAAGGTGTGACCTTTTTAGAGGATTTAACACTAACAGTTATCGTCCAACCAACATTCACTATGGGGTTGATAGGATAACAGTGTACATTCTATGAATGACATATAAGACTTTCAAGTCTACACGGTTAAGAGATTTTATATGTTTACAATAGCCCTATCAGGGAGATGCATATCATTCATAACAGTGAATCATCGTGATTCACTGTTACAAACATGTATTTCCTCAATGGGACTATGATGACATGGGTGATGCAGTCACACTATCATGGTTAACTAGGTTCTCATATGATCAACATTATCATACAAATAACAAACAAATGACAATCACAGTGAAATTAGATGAAGAGCAAAGCTAATTTCAGAACTATAAGCATGTTGTCAAATGATAGAGATGGAGCAATCAAGGACACCAAGAAGAAAATACAGGATAATTGTTGCTATAGGACAACATACTGCTACATGATTACAATATTTAGCTACAGGTAGTGAGTTTTGTAACTGCAATGCCCACATTTAACATACTAGATTGGACATTACACAACATACTTATCCTACACCAAAATTAACTATTTTGTTATATATATATATATATATATACATATATATATATATATATATATATATATATATATATATATATATATACATATATATATATATATATATATATATATATATATATATATATATATATATATATATATGTATATATATATATATATATATATATATGTATATATATATATATATATGTATGTATCTATATATATATATATCTATATATATCTATATCTATATATATGTATATATATGTATATGTATATATATGTATATATATATATATATATATATATATATATATATATATATATATATATATATATATATATATATATATATATATATATATATAATTACATACCAATTTAACTAAACTGACAATTTAAGATCCTACTTGTTGTAATGTTTGTCTATAATACAAGAAGGAAATGAAATAACTTTAAACAATAGCCTACCTTAATATTCAAATAACAATCATAACATTTTGTCAATAGTTAACATGGAATTAAAACCTAAAGTAGAAGGACAAATTTAGTGCAATCATTGAAACCTATTTTCAAGATAAGAGGGACTATTTTGATTTTTTAATTTCAAATTTTGAAATATATTTCCTTGAAACCTGATTTCATAGCAAGGAAAAGTAAAGTTTCATAGCACTCACCTCAACTTTAGCATGACTACTAATATGAATATCATGCACATAATCTTTGAATTTGGCATAATCACTATAAACATTGTCTTCTCCTTTTCATTTTTCTTGCATATGATTGCTCTGTATGTGGTTTAAATATCATGCAAAAGTTAATATAAGTGAAGTAAAGAATGGAAAAGCTATAATTCTTTTTTGGTAACAACTATTATATTACCTCAACTTGAACACAACTATGACTATTCCAGAAAAAGAGCCAGTAGTTATAGTTGTGGGAGAAAAATAAATAATTGAAATAGTAAAAGGAGCAGATAAGGGAGGATATGTCTTGATTCAAAACCCAAAGGACATAATAGTAGTATACAAAGAGAAATTAGTGCCACAGGAAGTTCAAAAACTTCTTGAAGCTTCTCCAAAAGGTATAGATTCATCTATCTCAAGCTTATAACTAGTGAACCATTGACTAAAGTCATATCAAACTTGAGGTAATGGTCTTTCATTTATCTAGAAGATGCCTAGATAATAATGAGTACAGGCTTGGTTAATTTTCGACAATACCACTTGAAGCCTTGAAATGTTGAGAGTGGGATAAAGGGTACATTTGAGACCCTAGATAAGGAACAACCATATTGTGCTTCACTTTGTTTTCAGAATGGTTTTATATTCTATACTAAATAGGGCCAACCACGTGAATGTGGAAGTTCATTTGGCCCCACCACCCCCCCACCCCTAACATCACTCTAAACTCCCTGTTAACATCTAACATGCATTCATTCTTTCATCCATTAATAAAATGTAACATTCATTAATTATCACATGATAACATGAAGTAAAATTCATTAACACGCAACATTCATCAATATTCATTAACACAATATATAATTTATGAACATTCAATAGCACATAATTAAATTCATTGACACATAAAAATCAGTCATTATCAATTAAGGTACATAGATGACAATCATTTCTTGTTTTTCTTTGATTTTCTTGATTATAAGAAATCGTTAAGATGAGCATCGATGTCATCATGATCATCTCCCCTCTCATCAAATCTCAATGCACGCCTAGTTCTCTATTGATGCAAAGGGGGGTCCTCTACAATAACAAACAAAAGGGTTAAATTAAAAACATTTTATTATAATTTGTTACAAGTATTTCAATACTTTAAAGAACATAATTATGGTGCTCTTTAACTGATCTAGTCACATCATCAACTTCTAGATCAGGTTGCCTAGCCTCAACCTCAACGCACTCATGAACACCATCCTCTACATCCTCTACAACTTCAATAATGTTACATTAAACCAAACACTTATTGCAATTAAATTTATATTACTACACAAATAAATTTAAGATATTTACTTTTATTAATAATTACATATAAAAATTTGAATAGAAAATGTATACCTCCATCACTATGATGCACACCCAAACTAGCTACATCATGCATAGGTGGTATACCAGAATCGGCAGGCTGCATTCCAATTTCATATGCATTCATGTTATCATTATTTTCTTACTTAAAACAAATATACTCACTTTATGTTAGAACTTAACATCAAATAAACTAATTGGAAAATTATTCAATTTAAAAGAATCATCATTCAGCTTACCACGACGGATCCATTAGTAGAACCCTATCCACTTATTTCTCATATTCTTTCAACCACAACTTTATAGCCTTGTTGGAAGCCAATTCTCTTGTCCTCTTTTGAGAGAATTCTATTGAACTCTGCACCCTGCATTTTTTCTTGGTATCATGAATTTTTATTTCATTGTTTCATCAAAACAAAATTGATTGCAAATTATAAATATTTACATACAATTTTTTATTTACTAAGAATTACAACTCGTGCAACAAGTTTCAAATAACCACCAGAGCTGAGCTTGGGTTTCACGTGCTTTTCTAGTCTTGCCTTTGTTTCCTTTGATGAGTCAGGAACTCTATGAAAAGTTTGAAATATGTTAGTTCATATAAATATACAGAGTATTTAGTAAATAATTACATTCTTAACAGTATCATATACCTTCTTTTGTTGTCTGGTGGTGTGTTTCCTTTTTTCTTTCGCTTCTCTCCTTCACATCCAAAATAATATTTTTCCACTCCAAATCAAGAATGTTGGGGGGATGCTTGTACTTCAGGTTGTTTGTTAATGTACTATTGTACTAATCCCTAATATACTTCAAACATAACCCACCTTTCTCAAGGAGCTTATTTTTCTCAAATGCATGAGATCCAAATAAGTTTTTCATACTCTCTACGAGAGCATCTTTAACTTTTTATCTTGGGAATTCTACCTTCTAAGAAAAAAAACACTGTTAGATTCATAAATGAAGTGAACTTACCTTTAATATAGTTCAAGAAATAGATAAAAGGAAAACTATCATAGAAATGATATGAAATCAAAATAGTGGATTGGGATTTTAGTTCAGATATGGTGTTCCACCATGTACGAAGGATGGGCATAAATATCCACAAACACTAGTTATTAAGTTTATCATAAAAAACATCATTCCCTGCTAAATAATCATGGGTTTATTAGTCTAGGAAATAATAGTATAAAATAATAATACAATAGATAGAAGATTCTCATAATGAATGCAATGTGTAATTAACATATGATTGTATAGTAAAAGAAAGGTCAAATCTTTAAAGTACTTGGAAGTTTGGATACTTTAAAGGGAACTCCTTCGTCTCTCACAAGCAATACACAATCCTTCACTGTTCCCACACTAGGAATATGAGTACATCCAAGAAATTCCTCATCATGTGATGCATCTCTTGTTGCATAAATTGAATCCATTATGAAATGCCCCCAAGAAAGAATACTTCAAGGGATATAAACATATAAATAATGAGAGAGAAAATGAAATCTATATACCAGTAGGTGGTGCTATGGCATTTGTGGTCATGTTGCATGTTTTCGACATTGCAGGCAGCAGTACATCTGAGCCTATCCATGTCTGTGATGATGATACCATATGATCATTGACAAGTGTTGACAATATTGTTAGAGCATAAAAAAAAGATAGTTGAACATGCAATCTACTTGAACCACCTGTAGTACTCTCATCAAGGCCACGCGGATCAAAACTATGCAAAAAAATTTGTAAACACAACACATTCCCTTATAAAAGACTATATAATAGACTAATAAAAGACTAGTATAACATAAAAACTAGAATAATGACATGAAAGACTAGTATACCATAAAAACTATTATTGAAATTTTGTTATAATTAAAGATTACATTAATACTTACTTTGAAATTTTGAGCTCGGTGCATCAGTTTAGTCACCCTCTTTTATGACTCAGGATTCAGAGGGTATATAGATGTGAATTGAGACACTCTTTTTCCAATTCTTTGGAGGCACTTATTAATTGCAGTGGTTGGGTTATCACAAGTTGAAAAATCAATATCTAGGTCCTTGTCAAAGGACTTCTCCTAAGGGACTATGGGTTCCTTTCCCTTTCTTTGATGACCACCTATCTATGACAACAATATTACTAGCACTATTAAAATTACTCCAAAACAGTGATGAAGAGAACATAATAAAAAACACTATTTAACATTTTTCTTCTATCTAATTTGTAGTATAATAACAAAGAGGTTTACCTGCTAGGAAGAAGAAGTGCCTATAGGATCATGATTTTCCCCTCTATGTGGCTTCTCCATATCATGGCCCTGGGTTATTATTTAAAGTTAACCAATAATTAGAAAGGACTACATTAAAAAAATTAATTAGAAGATGATGATGGAGATGAGGTGGATGGTGAGGAGACTCTCTAGATGTGGCTGGTTTTGGAGGGCTTGTTTGTAGTAGTTTCTTTGGATGAATATCCTTTCCTAGAAGGATTTGATTCAACATTACAAAAAGAACTCAAATATAAAAAATGTTAGGCCAAAAACTCAATTATTTAATGGTACATAGTATGTACCTAGACCCCCATGATAGTGACATTGTTTGTATCTATGCGATTCAAATTGTAATCAATAAGAAGCTCTTCCCCTACACGTATTGATTTTATCATACATACAAATACATGATTTCCCTCGTGCGCCTCAAATATGCAATTGGATTTCTTAATAGTTGACACAGGTCGCGTACTATTTATAAAACCTACAATATTCCCTGATGCTTTTGGCCTTCCATCAATGTATATATCCCCTCTTTTACTTTGTTCATTATATTTTTGTTGAATATAATTTGTCAAAAGTGCATACTTACACACACTTTTTTTATATCAAACACTCTACATCCAACTTTTGTAATCATAACAAGGTCCAACATACTCCATCAATTCAACAAATTTTTTGTAGAAGACCTTTATACCATTCATGGAAAGTAGGCCCAAACAATGTAATGACAGTGATGTTATGTGATATATCTTTCCTTTAACACTAAAATCAATGTTTATTGGAGGAAGTTCCATGGGGAACCATTGTTTCTATAGATGTTGGTACCTAAAGGGCACCTTGATATCACCTTTTCTCTCATCATCATAAGAACATGACCCCCCTTGAGAAAGAAAAAATTTCATGCATTTATTGAATTTCCTTCTAGTCTTTTGAGCTCTAATTGATCTCCCTAATTCAGACATACTACATGTCTCACTTTCTTCTTCCATTCCTATATTTCCTTTGCTCAAGGAACACACATATGACAAATACCTATTTTCTGCTACTTGCACTCCATCAAATGAGAGATATTTTTCAAATTGTAAAATAAATTAATCTCTATAGGGTGTATTGACTTATACTTGTCGATCCATGAGACTATGTGGGATGCTCATGAAAGGTGTGATCCAGGTAAAGTCCACTTGGATCAATCCTTACACAAAGATTATGATACTTACAGAGGTAAGTTGGGTAGCTTCTAAGAAATGGTATCTAGTAAGGGCATTCGTTCACAACTATCCCTTATAGTTCCTCTTAGCGGAATTGAGGTCTATAGCCCTACAAGCGCTTCAAGTAAGGTAGTCTTGAAAGCAATATTAAGACCTCTCAACCCTACACATTACTCTCACATGTGTTCTCCCAATCAACCGACTGACCCAACATAGTTAATAGCTATGTCCTTGTGGCTTTTGGCCAACAAGGCATAAATTTCATTATACGTTGGATGAGCTGGCCTTTCTTTTTCCCACTTGGGTCATTCCCACGATACTTTTACCTCAATGGCAGGCCCTGTAAAGGTAAAATAAAAAGATAAGTAGATAGGATAATGAAGGTCTAGATTTCTTATTTTCCACAAGGGAAAAGAGCATACTCTCCTACTTCATAGCTTCTCACAAGCACATCAAGCATGTATTCATTCACCAAAGACTCTTTGCAAGTGAAAAACCAAGTAGGTCAAGATTTCTAATTTAACCTCTAGGAGGTGAAGAGAATACACTCCTACTACCCAAGTAGTCACAAGAAACTAAGCCTCCTAATTAAGCTAGATGGCTAGAAAATCAAATCTATGAAAGCACAATGTTGATTTGTATCTCCATGGAAACCTGCAACACAAATGCTTTAGTAGTCTCAAATATGTCTTTAGCAAGCATCCTACAACCAAAAAGAATTAGTAGTCTCAAAATAAGGTCATGCAGATGACTTTGACAAGTGAATTCTCTCTCAAATACCCTCCAAAAACTTGTTATTTTTTGCAAAACAAAATGTTAAAGACAAGGTGAAGTTGAATCAAGCATAAAATTCCAAAAACTCAAGCAGCTAGACCCTTAAAATTGCTCTCTATTTCTTACACAATAAAATAGAATCAACACCATATTATCATACGATGAAACTCATAAATCCATGTGAAAAAGATAGAGTTATTATGTCATACAATGAGATCTAGAACTACATGTTATAAATCACCTTAAGCCATATTATCGTATAATAAAAATCACAATTGCATGTGATTAAATAAGGTGTCATACAATAATCTATATTGTTGGGTGCAATATTCATCATACTTTTAGAAAATGACTAAAAATATTCTATAAGAAATGGGACCAAAAAATAATTTGGGCCTCACGATGAGCACCAAAAATGTGTGGTTAAATATTGGTATTCAGCTGGAATGCAACCAACACTCAATAAACATTAACTCAATAATTTAGCTATAGGAGTTCAATTCAAATGAACCAACTAAACCCTCAAAAGTGGCTTATAGCTTCCTTGTTGAAGCAATTTTGATCCTTTTATGATGCTCATCAAATTGGCATGAAGGATTAGTGACTTGACTACTCCAAAATGGAAGATTCAACTGCAATGAAAATATAAGATGAAAGTAGTGTTGAAAATCTATTGGAAAAATGTGATACTGAGAGGGGGGGTGAATCAGATATCACTGATTTATCCATTTTTACATAAATGAAACTTGCATAGCACAAGTACAAAACTCAACAGTATAGCAGATCTAATAAGCTAAACATCACCCCTGAAAATAAACATAACATAATGATTTTGGTTTCCCAGAAACCCTTGAAAGGTAAAACTAGGGTGGGGATGACACCCACAAATCTTCACTACTGCAGTATAAATTTTTCCTATTAGGGCTACAAATTTGATCACAAAATACGATCTACCATGTGAGGGGTCTACCATGTTAAGACCTTTGAGACTTATACAGTCTACCTTGCAAAAGGATTTAAGACTTATAACTAAGTAAGTACTCGGTTAAGAGATTTACTAAGGTTTATCAAAACCACTCTATTAAAATATTTACCCTAATACACCTATTAAAATGTCTCAGTACCTTATCATTCATTTTGCACTATGATGTTGATTACAGATCCTCTCCTTACAGTATAGATTTGATCTCTTCTATCAAATATGTCTATGTTCTATCCTTCACTGCTTTGCTCTATTCTACTCAGTCACTGAACTCTATCAAAATACTTCTCTATTCTGAAAATATGAGATCTCCTTCATATTCTCTCTCTCACACACTTACTATGTTTTAAGGTTCAAATCACATCTTATATAGAAAATTAACTTTCTCCAAGATTTAAGATCTGTGATCTAGATTATCTCTTTCTACCACTTAACCTTTCCCTAATTTTGATTGGTTCCATGTGTTACATAGGGATTAATGATTACAATATAAGAGCATAATCACCTCTATGATTTCCTCAACAAATAACAAATGAAATATAAATGTCATCCAAAATGGTTTACCTAAGTGTTTGTGCCACAACAAACACATATGTCAATTCTAGCTTGCTCGACATTAGATATCTCTGGAACTCGGCATTCACTTTTCTTTATATTCTGGTGCTCGGCATTGTCTTCTTTACATAACTTGACAAAAGTTGACTTGGCTAATACAAAAGTACTTGGTGACCACTGTTTTACTCGAAAGTCACTATTGCTCGGTAAATGTAAATTATACATGACTCGGCCTACATATGATGACTCAGTCGCAGTGATGACCAACCAACATTGCCTAGAAAATGAATAAGTGTAAGACACTAATAGACAACAAAAATTTAGGGATCAACAATATCCCCCTTTGACATTAGTGGAAAAAACACTTCGCCGTGACATTTTCATTACATTTACAAGAGTACTTAGTACTAGCAATAGTATATACAAAATACTCCCCGTAAAATGTAACTCGGTCTTACAAAACAAAATATTTACATTTGTACATATAAGACTTCCTTATTTGACATACACTAAAATACATACACACATTTACAAAACTTAGTATGTCATACCATTCATTTCTGCTTTCTTCAGTCTCATTTTTCTCTCTCTTTGTGACTTAACATGTCATGTCACTACTAAATTCCCCTTGTTTTTGTCACTTGAAGTTCTTCAAGTGTAGGGAGCTTGAAATAATTGTCTATAAAAGGTTTGTGAAGCTACATGACCATATGCAATGCATTGTCCCAACCAAATGTTGCAATCTTCAAAACCTCAAACTTTACCTCTAGCTCGACAGCTAGGTCAACTAGGCTCTCAGTAATAGAAAGATGGGGATCTTACTAAACTAATTCCTTTGATATAGCTAACTCCCTTTGTATGGCCTCCAGATGAGGTTTTAATATTGTTTGTATGGAGAGTAAGTGAGCCCTTATCTTACCATCATTAGCCATAAACTTGGCTAACCTCCCTTGAGTATGTAGAATCCTGGTGTAATGTATAGAGATGGAACTTGCATCCAAGCTCAATGAGTGACCTGTAGACTTGATATCTAGTTGTAGCTTATCTATCAGATCCTAGTTTTCCTTGGTAAACACTTCTATGTGAAAAGATTGTACATTTATTACAACTTCTTTAGAGTTTGATATTAAGGTAGAAATCTCTACCTTCTTTACTGTGATATCTACAAAGACCTTATTAAGTACCTTGGTCTTAAATTTCCTTTCTAACCACTACAACAACTTGTCATTGGCCTCACTATTGTCATCAATCACTTTCTTGACAATGTAAAAAAGTTGTTCCAGAATAGGGTCAAATTCATTTACATCAGTCATTTCAAAAGAATCAATGAATATACCTTTTATTTTATGAAGTACTTTCTTTTGCTGATGTTCCCTTCTCATTTCTTCATGTTTTCTCTTCTTTTGTAGATCTTGTATAATTTGCATCTGATCATAGGTCAAGCTATCTGTGTCCCATTTAGGAATCACAATAACTTCCTTGAGTGCTACTTGTGGAGTGGGATATTTCTCCTTTTTCTATGACTTCTTTCTAGGTGTTGTAGCACTCGGCATCTGTATAAGATATTTTATTGCCTCTTTCTCCTCAGGCTCTTGAGTGTTTATTGCCTCTTTCTTATTTCTACCTTCTTTACTACGATATCTACAGATACCTTATTAAGTACCTTGGTCTCAAATTTCCTTTCTGACCATTGCAACAACTTGTCATTAGCCTCGCTGTTGTCATCAGACACTTTCTTAACAATGTAAACAAGTTGTTCCAGAATAGGGTCAGAGTCAATTGCATCAATCATTTCAAAAGCATCAATGAATATACCTTTTATTTCATGAATTACTTTCTTTTGTTGATGTTCCCTTCTCATTTCTTCCTATTTTCTCTTCTTTTTCAGTAGATCTTGTAGAATTTGCATCTGATCATAGGTCAAGTTATCTGTGTCCCATTTAGGAATCACAATAACTTCCTCGAGTACCACTTATGGAGTGGGAGATTTCTCATTATTTTTCTATGACTTCTTTCTAGGTGTTGTACCACTCGACATCTGTATAAGAGATTGTTGCCTCTTGCTCCTTAGGCTCTTGAGTGTTTATTGCTTTTTCTATCTCTTTCTTTTTTGGCTCCTTTTCCTCCACATGAGGATTTAATATAACTAATGCAGATTGTTCTGCATGTCCTTTATTTGACTCCTTGGCAGATGTAGTCATAGGTAAAATTACTGACTTTTCTTGTTCCTCAGTAGTAATACTATGATTGGCTAGCATATCTATTGTAGCTTTGTGTGGACTAGCTGAGGTAACTTTAACAGTTGATGTATCCTCAATCTGTGCATAATCTAGCACTTGTAATAACACAAGATTACTGTCTGGCAAAGATGTATCTTTGGCTTCCTTAGCTTGAATTTTTTCCTCGATCAATACATGATTTTTCACTAGGGTGTCCTCAGTGATATCAAAAATGGTTATTTTAGATATCTTCTTATGCTCCTTAGTCTTCTGAGTTGCTTCCTTCTGAATATGAGGCTCACTAACATCCTCTTTATTATCTAGCTCAACTCCCTTAGATGTGCTAGCATCATGTTGTGTACTTTTATCAATTATAAGACCAGAAATGATCTTCCATACCTTTAGAATTTTTTGAACAACATCTTCAACCTTGTGTTGAAGGATAGAGTATGCCTAGAGCTTGGGAATGAATCTATTTTTGTACTGCTCAATGTATTGCTAAATGTAAGCAGTGGAAAAGTCTGGTGTGACTTGAGAAAGTGTGCGATCCCTGATTTCTTTTCTGTTATAAGGGCATATTCCTATTTCTATGATAGTATTTGATATAATTCATCAGGAATCAGTTTCCCTAATTGAATTGGTACCATTTTGAATATGCAAAGTATCTCAATCATTTCTTCTTCAACTTTTTCTTTGTCCCCAATACTCATCCTTTCAAATTTGATTTGTTTGAAGACTGCTAGTCCAACAGTGCTCTTAATATTATGGCATATTTCATCCATAGTTAGTGTTCTCTTTTGTAATGATACCTTCTTCTTTATTTCCTCATCACTATTAGTTTCCTTATCATCCTTCTCCAAAATGAGTTTTCTCCTTGGTTTCTTCTTCAACTGGCTCGGGACTGCCTTAGGCTGAAAATTTTTTCTCTTCCCTAATGCAGGGGTTTTCTTTTGAGGCTCAGTAGCTACAGTAGTAGAGACTGCCCTAGTTCTTGGCCTAAGTATAAGTGAGGAGATAGGCTTTGATTTCTTCTTTTTTTTTCTCACAAGCTCGGCAACTAATACCTTCTTGCCTTTCTTTTCTACTACTTTCTCCTTCTTTTCACTTTCACTAGACTCACTTGATTTATCTTCTTCTAATCCTTGAGTCAGTTCTAGAGGTGCATGTACCTCTCTTTCTCCTATCATATTCTCAATTTTTTTCACTATCTTTTTCCTCTTTCTCTCCATAGTAACAAACTTTAGTCCCATGGTTATCTTAGCCTTTTCTTCCTCATAGGTTCAAAAATATCTAGCCTTCTTATCATCTTCCTCGGATAACAAGGTTGTGATTTTTGATGTAGTTTCATCAATGTTTACCTCATAAGGTAATGGCATTAGCCATGATATCCTCAGTATTATAGCTTGAGCATATGTGAGGTTAGTGTCAACTAGGAAGTATATGTCCTAATTGTATTTCTCTACTAAGGATACATGAATTCTACTTCTCTTCTTCATTTTCTTCTTAAACTCTACAAAGTACTTCTCCATAATACTTTCAATGTTAACACCCATTTGACTAATAAACTCATTAATCTAAATTCTCACTGGTCTCTTATCCCATACTACTCCGCCAATAGTAGAAATTTTTTTTTGAATGTAGAAGAATAAACAAACAAGTAGGGAATTGAACTTACACATTGAATTCTTTGATTTTCAGATTGATGTAAGATTCTCGGCAAGTTGTGTCAGTTGGAGCTCAGCAAGGTCATAGGTGTGATCCTTCTTAATTATTTTCCAAGCTTGGTCCACTGCCATGCATGGGACACTATCCAACTATCTTGACTAATAAAATTTGTGTGCTATCACCCTTACTACAAACTCAATTTCTGGGTTGGTGATAGTAGAGATAGTCATGCCTTGCTTGCTCCATACTGCATGTGTGTTTTCTTGAATTTTCTCCTTTCATTGACATCTCATTATTTTCTTCCTAGGGAGTTTAGGGTATCTAGTTACCCGGTGAATCATGTCTTTGGTGATTTGGACCAGTCCATCCTCCAGCCATATTTTCATGTCATGTATCCTTTTTAGTACTATCTTGATCTATTCTACTTTGAAATTTTGTGAAAAGTCAAGGGCATGAACTAACCCTTGCTTGAAAACCTTCTGGTGTTTCAGCTTCAACACCCCATTGCTAAATAGTTTCTCTTATGACTCTCTAAGTTCATAATCATTGATTTCTCCAATCTCACACATATAACATGACCTAGTATCATTTATCATTAAAACTTTCTTTAGAATTGACAACAAGGCTCTAGTAAGATCTCCCATGATTGCACTTTCTGGAACAGCCTGAAACCTCAGTGGCTTGCACACCTCATTCCTCACTAATTGAACATTAAACACCTCCTTTCCTTACTTCTTCATTGTAGCTGATGATGATGATGCCATGTGTTTCAACTTAAGGGTTAAAGTACTAAAAATATTTTACTCGGTAAAATACCTTGCACAAGTGTTCTTTAGATGTTTTGTCGATAGCAGACTGTGAAGATTTCTGCAAATCATACTTAGCACTAATCACACTAGTTACTCACCTTCTAGATCACTCTAAAATTCTCAATTCATTGGGTGAAATGAAATAAATGGTAACTTCCCACTTTATAGACTTCAAACAGTCAGATTAGGGCTTTGTTAATGATCTATACACTTTCTAGGTAAGATACAGTTGTCTTGACAATCTCATGTTAAACTTGGTCAACATAATCTCGATTGATACAACCATTCAGTTATAGCTTGGTGTACATCACATCTTAGCTATCATAGGTACTCAACATACATTAGTGACTTAGTCACTATAGAATAAAATATTGATGCTCAACATTAAATATGTAGTATATTCCTTTGCTCGAATCTATCCTAATGCATATTAATCTATGCAGATATGGAATTTTTCTAAACAAATGTTAGGAACTAATGTAGGATTAAAAAATTATAAGACTTAGTTCCATACATATTGTTAGTCCATTTTCCTATCATTGAAAAATCTTATGAAAATGGCCTATTGCCTTGCAAATTTTCTCGAATTGTCCTACCCTGTGTTCTCTAATGTTTCACCTTGCTCCAGTCTGATTCGCACGTGCTGAATTGCAAAATCTAGAAAGATATCCAAGTTCCAAGGTCTGCGGGAAACAAAATTTCAAAAATCTGCCTCAGTGTCGAAAACCCACAGTATTTTTGAAAATCCATGATTTTTTCGGTCTATGTCAAAACCTTCATTGTTTTCGAACTTGTGCTTCCTATTTTGTGCACTTATCCTTTGGCATCGAAAACCCTGTGTGTTTTCAGTCTTTTGCTATGTAGAAAACTTTGTGTGTTTTTGACCTTGGTCTTAGCTATGTAGGAGCGATGGATAGTGGGGCCCAGTCCTTCAAAGATTTCTTGTCGCTGATTCTCCAGGTCTCCTGGCAATTACATCTCTTATTCGGTGACCTAGCGACTGTGTTGTCGTGCAATCTCTTGTTTCTGGCAGTTAGGTGCCTAACCTTCAGTGACTCAGTGACTGTTAGTCATGTGATCTCTGAGTGTTTGGCGGTTATCAGCTAACTTTCAATGACCTGGCAGGCGGTTAGTCACGTGGTCACTAAATGCTTGGCAGTTAGTTGGTGGGCCCAGTATTTCTTAAGCGGGGTGACAATGCAGGGAGATCTACAGTTGCTGCATGATTGTAAGGAATATTCCTCCCCTTTGTGATCATGCGACCACCATCTGATCTTCCCAAAAGGTAAGGCTTTTCTCGGCGGTGGCTCCTGCGTCAGGTGACTAGGCATGAATTGTAAATGGTGGTGTGACATGTGGCATCGGGCGGACCCAAGTGGGGCCTAAGCTTTGGCAGAATGGATAAAGATCTGGCACTACTAACAAAATTCAATGTATTCGCATGTTTGCGCAATAAAAGGGTGATTCACTAGTTCATTTGGTGATTCAATGAATAGTGGTCAAGTGATCGCTAAGTTTTTTAGCGATGGTGGATAGTATTTCATGAATTGGCAGAAGTTCTTCAGTCACCAATTTTCCAGATAAAGTGGGGCCGGTGTTTTCGGTGACATGGTGCTAACGTGGAGGCTTGTCACATGTTTGCATAGCTCGTTTCCTAGCTATGCGATCATGCGATAACTATTATAATTGCGATGTTACGGAGTAAGGTGGGTCCATGATGCCGTGCTGCTGGCATGCTTAGTTTTTCATTCATTGAGGGATTTATGAGGTGGCTGAGGACTTTTCAGCGGGGTTTGTGATCATTGATCGTGGCTAGGAGACCGCGGTCGCATGATCACAAGGGTTAGTTTGGTACCTTGTGATCATGCGACCAAGCATAAGATGAAGCCCGTTTTCCTGTGGCGGTTAAGTTGGTGACCGTGCGATTGCATGACTAGGGGCAAACAGTTGAGGAACATAAAGCACGTGAAATGCGAAGTAGCCGTTGTAGTTTGAATTTGAATTTCTATGTGTTTCCAGCGACAGAGGGTACCATTTTTATGGAATTCAATGCAGAAACAACCCCGTTTGGTGAGAAGCGATTGGTTTTCTATTTCCAGTGTGCTCTAAGGTGTGAGATGATTGCAAAAGAGGAGTTTCTTGTCATAGGGGAGTAAATGAAATGTACCAAAAGTAGTTGTAGGGTCACTTCTAGTTGAGTTTTGTAGATTTTGATTGATCTTCGGTGCCTTTCAGAGATTCTTTCATGATTGAAGATCAAGTGTTAATTGCTTGCAGGGTTTAGTGTTTTCCCCTCCGAATTGTGATAAATTGTTTTGAATTCTGATTTGATTGCTTTGGTGGGTGAAACTTTAGCCCTAGCTGCCCATAGCTTGTTGCATCCTACTAGTTTAGGATTCCAAGGCAGCTAGTGGTATAAATTGTAGAAATTTTGACTTTGAACGGGTTCTAGCTTAGAATTCCTTTCTAGTTCCAGTGAAAGGTTCTATTCTGTATATTTCTCCTTCTCTCTACATATAGGGTGTTCTTCATCCATTACTGGTTCAAAGAATATGATGCATATTGCAATAGATTTGTCTTATGTATGAGGATATGATATACTCTTACTGTTACTAAGCTATCTCCATTTGAGCTTTGAATTCATTGATCATACATTAAGGGTGTTTGATTTGTCTACTTGTATTGCCTATGTGTTTGCAAGTGGAGTTGTCTTTGCAGAGATAACTAGTTCAGGGTTAGTATTCATGTATGTATGAGCTCAAATATCAAGGATAGGTCATGCTTGTCTTCCAGTGGATGCTGGTAAATGTATTGTCTGATTCATAGGTCTCTTCTAAGGGGAGGGTTAAATCCTTTGAGTGGATAATAACATACTTCAATACACAGGTGGGTGCTAAGTTGAGGTTTGGTTATGGTGTGTGATTGATGTCAGGCATCAACACATTGAGCATATTGTGTTCTTGTTTCATAGCTATCTCTTGCAGTAGGATATTTGACTATGTGGCCCAATGGACAAGGCATTGGTCTATCAGAGACTTAGGACATCTCAGGGGTCCTTTCAATCCATTCAAATCATTTCTATTCAGTCCCACCCTTTCCCTTTCTTGTTATTAGTGTAGGTCTCTGGTTATCAGACTCATTGCATGCAAGCAGGTTATTGCATCAAATTTGGTTTCATTGGGGTACAGGATACCTATAGGAGTCTGGTAACTATTCCACAATAATACATCTGCAGGCCTTTCAGTCATCAAGAAGAGTCATGAGTGTGCAGATGAGGCAATACCCACCTGAGTGATGTGGAGCTCAAAGTAGAAGGAGGATGCCCTCGGTCCTCATCAATTGGCACTTTTCCCTGTCAGACTTTGGAGCAAAGACTAATCAGTTTGTCAATCATAGTGTAAACCTTGCACCATGTGGGAACAAGTTTAAAAGCCAACAAAATGGTGACTCTGCTAGGGAGAATGATGAAAAGGAGGTTTATCTATTAGAATCTCTGATTTTTTCAAAATTTTGTAGTATCTTATTGACTAGATTGATTTTCCCATCCAAGTCACCAACAAAATGGTGACTCTACTGGGGAGAGTCTAGAAAAGAGTCAGATATAAAAACAAAGCATTTGCAAAATTTTCTCACCTAGTTGTGAGTGGCAGCTCTGATTTGTCTCTGTTTGATTAGTGCATTTTCCTGATAGACAGTATGTAAATCCTGGTGAGTTTTGTGTTGGTTGGAAGAAGAAACAATGAAATATTTTCCTCTTCAAGGAGGTGGCGGCTCTACATGATAAAGTTATCTGATGGAGCTTCAAGGTGAGCTCTAGATCTACCCTACTTCCAGCCAAAGGTCTTCTGCTGCAAAACTTTCAGGTATTCTCTTATTGAAATGTTTCTCTATCAAGTGTGTAGCACTACTGTAAAGGGATGAGTGTTTGTGGGTGGTTCCTCATAGAGGAATATGGGCCCTTTTGTTTTGATGGCATCAAAGGTGCCCCTAATGAGTTCTCTGCTGAGGATGGGAAGTGTTTGCCAAGATTCATGGCTAGTGGATCTATTTCTGCAAGCTAGCATGTTGATCTTGTCATGGGTATTTTTGGAGATATGGATGTTGAACATGAAGATATTACCATGAGGTTATTTGTGCACACATTTTTTGATGGTTCAAAGAAGTGGTTCTTGTCCTTGCCTTCATGTTCAATCCCTTCTTGGGATGTGTTGAGAGCTAAGTTTGTTGAGCATTTTGATAAATTTGCTACTCTCAAGAAGGAATTAGCGAGGTTGAAAATGGTGAACTAGTAGTTAGCAGAGGACATAAGATTGCTAAGACTGGTGTCTCCTGATGATGTTCATGAGGAGGCCAGTATTTTTGATGTTGATTCTCACTATGTAGAGAGTGTTGACTATGAAGCTGATTCTAAGATCAGTGCATATGAGGATGTTGAAGATGAATCTGAGGATGGCAATATTTTTTTTTTGTCTACAGATTTTTCTTCTTGTCAGCATGAGAGGGAAATCTTCTTGTCCCGGTTTGATGATGTTTTGTGTGAAGGGTAGAATATTGGATATGATGCAGATGATGATTCCTACATAGATTATTCCATTTCAGATGACCTAAGGCCAGAAATGTGTATCCTTGTTCCTCACAAGGATGATATTTGCAGCACTAGGGGTGAGGCTGAGGAAAGTGATATCAAGGCCCAAAGTCCATTGAGCAGTGAAATGATTTCAGCACTCTTGGTTGAACAATTCCAAAGGTTTGCACCTTGTGTGGGCTTTGATTTGTAGCTCCCCTATGATATACACTTTAACACTGATAATGAGGCCAGTGTTCAAAGTGACCATGAAGACCCATGCATACAAGGTCCCCCCTCTAGTAATGACTCTGCAGAAAGAGAAGTAGAAGGACATGACAATATGTTTTCCTATCATCAAGATTACAGTGATGAACAAATTTCTTGTTCAAGCCCTTTCCCTGTTTCTGCTAAATATGATGCTGAATGTGATAGTATTAAGGACTTAGTCTTCAATAGTTGGGACAAAATTTCTTTTGGTGAAAATAATGATGATGCAGTGCTCCCCTGTCACCAAATTTTTGATATAAACTTTCACTTGGTTTATGATCCAGTCAGTGAGGACACCATGGAGGAACCAAGTTTCTTAGTGGCCAAAGTAATGTATGAAGATAAATCAGAGGATTCAAGTCCTTCTCAGCTAGGTAACTCTGATGTAATGCATGGTAATCAATACGCTGCATTCTCTGATGCATTACTAGATGATATTTTTACTCCCAGTTAGTAGGGAGAAGTAAGTGACGTTCCTTACTTCTTGGAGTTTGAATATGAATGTAATAATCATGACTGGAAAAGCATGGGTAGTGATCAGCATAGTTTCATTCTTCAACCCAAGAATATTCACATGTGCTTGCAGTAAGGTGGTCATGAAATTTTTAGGTGGCTGGTTGCATATGTGGATGAAAATCAGACCTTTGATTCAGGTGGGTCATTGATTTCATTTTGATGGCCTGGGGCCATCAAGTAAAGTTGTAAATCTTGTGAATTTTGTAAATATTCTTCCCTTTTTGCTATGTGCTTTTCCTTCCTATTCCCTGCATTTTTTGAGGTTCCTTATTTTGTCCAGTGGGATGGTCTGCTCTCCCAAAAATCCTAAATTCTCGCATGGGCACAAGTTACCCATTGTCCCCAGACAGAGCCACTGTTAGTCCATTTTCCTATTATTGCAAAATCTTATGAAAATGGCCTATTACCTTGCAAATTTTCTCGAATTGTCCTGCCCTATGTTCTCTAATGTTTCACCTTGCTCCAGTCCGATTCGCACGTGTTGAATTGCAAAATCCAGAAAGATATCCAAGTTCCAAGGTTTGCGGGAAACAAAATTTCAAAAATTTGCCTCAGTGTCGAAAACCCACAGTATTTTTGAAAATCCATGATGTTTTCAGTCTATGTCAAAACCTTCGCTATTTTCAACCTTGTGCTTCCTATTTTGTGCACTTGTCCTTTAGCATCGAAAACCCTATGTGTTTTCGGTCTTTTTCTATGTAGAAAACTTTATGTGTTTTTTACCTTGGTCTTAGCTACACAGGTGCGATGGATAGTGGGGCTTAGTCCTTCAAAGATTTCTTATCACTAATTCTCCAGGTCTCCTGGTGATTACATCTCTTATTCAACGACCTAGTGACTATGTTGTCACGCAATCTCTTATTTCTGGCAGTTAGGTGACTAACCTTCAGTGACTCGATGACTGTTAGTCATGTGATCTCTGAGTGTTTGGTGGTTATCGGCTAACTTTCAATGACCTGGCGGGCGGTTAGTCGCGTGGTCACTGAATGCTTGGCAGTTAGTTGGTGGGCCCGATATTTCTTAAGTGGAGTGACAATGCAGGGAGATCTATAGTTGCCGCATGATCGTAAGGAATATTCCTCCCCTTTGTGATCATGCAACCACTGTTTGATCTTCCCAAAAGGTAAGGCTTTTCTGGGTGGTGGGTCCTGTGTTAGGTGACTGGGCATCAATTGTGAATGGTGGTGTGACATGTGGCATCAGGCAGACCCAGGTGGGGCCTGAGCTTTGGCTAAGTGGATAAAGATCTGGCGGTGCTGACAAAATTCAATGCGTTCACACGTTTGTGCAATAAAAGGGTGATTCACTAGTTCATTTGGTGATTCAGCGAATAGTGGTCACATGATCGCTAAGTTTTTTAGCGATGGTGGATAGTATTTTGTGAACTAGCAGAAGTTCTTCAGTCACCAGTTCAACAGATAAAGTGGGGCCAGTGTTTTCTGTGACATGGTGCTGACGTGGAGGCTTGTCACATGTTTGCATAGCCATTTACCTAGCTATGTGATCATGTGACAACTGTTATAATGGCATTGTTGTGGAGTAAGGTGGGTCCATGGTGTCGTGCTACATGCATGCTTAATTTTTCATTCACTGAGGGATTTATGAGGTGGCCGAGGACTTTTCAGCGGGGTTTGTGACCATTGACCATGGCTAGGAGACCACGGTTGCATGATCGCAAGGGTTAGTTTGGTGCCTTGCGATCATGCGACCAAGCATAAGATGAAGCCCATTTTCCTATGGCGGTTAAGTTGGTGACCACGCGATTGCATGACTAGGGGCAAACAGTTGAGGAACATAAAGCCTGGGAAATGCGAAGTAGCCATTGCAGTTTGAATTTGAATTTCTATGTGTTTCTAGTGACAAAGGGTACCATTTTTATGGAATTCAATGCAGAAATGACCCCGTTTGGTGAGAAGCAATTGGTTTGTTGTTTCCAGTGTGCTCCAAGGTGTGAGATAATTGCAGAAGAGGAGTGTCTTGTCATAAGGGAGTAAATGAAATGTACCAAAAGCAGTTGCAGGGTCACTTCCAGTTGAGTTTTGTAGATTTTGATTGATCTTCGGTGCCTTTCAGAGATTCTTTCATGATTGAAGATCAAGTGTTAATTTCTTGCAGGGTTCAGTGTTTTCCCCTCTGAATTGTGATAAATTATTTTGAATTCTGATTTGATTGTTTTGGTGGGTGAAACTTTAGCCCTAGCTTCCTGTAGCTTGTTGCATCCTATTGGTTTAGGATTCCAAGGTAGCTAGTCGTATAAATTGTAGAAATTTTGACTTTGAACGGGTTCCAGCTTAGAATTCCTTTCTAGTTCCAATGAAAGGTTATGTTCTGCAGATTTCTCCTTCTCTCTTCATATAGGGTGTTCTTCTTCCATTGTTGGTTTAGAGAATATGATTCATATTGCAATAGATTTGTCTTATATATGAGGATACGATATACTCTTACTATTACTAAGCTATCTCCATTTGAGCTTTAAATTCATTGATCATACATTAAGGGTGTTTGATTTGTCTACTTGTATTGCCTATGTGTTTGCAAGTGGAGTTGTCTTTGCAGAGATAACTGGTTCAGGGTTAGTATTCATGTATGTATGAGCTGAAATATCAAGGATAGGTCATGCTTGTCTTCCAGTGGATGCTGGTAAATGTATTGTCTGATTCATAGGTCTCTTCTAAGGGGAGGGTTAAAATCCTTTGAGTGGATAATAACATACTTCAATACATAGGTGGGTGCTAAGTTGAGGTTTGGTCATGGTGTGTGAGTGATGTCAAGCATCAACACATTGAGCATATTGTGTTCTTGTTTCATAGTTGTCTCTTGCAATAGGGTATTTGACTCTGTGGCCCAATGGACAAGGCACTGGTCTATCAGAGACTTAGGGCATCTCAGGGGTCCTTTCAATCCATTCAAATCATTTCCATTCAGTCCCACCCTTTCCCTTTCTTTCTATTAGTGCAGGTCTCTATTTATCAGACTCGTTGCATGCAAGCAGGTTATTGCATCAGATTTGGTGTCATTGGGGTACAGGATACCTATAGGAGTCTGGTAACTATTCCACAATAATATATCTGCAGGCCTTTTAGTCATCAAGAAGAGTCATGAGTGTGTAGATGAGGCAATACCCGCCTGAGTGATGTGGAGCTCAAAGCAGAAGGAGGATGCCCTTGATCCTCATCAATTGGCACTTTTCCCTATCAGACTTTGGAGCAAAGACTAATCAGTTTGTCAATCATAGTGTAAACCTGGCACCATGTGGGAACAAGTTGAGAAGCCAACACATACCTTCCTTGCTTATTTCTAAGTAGTGTGATCACTTGATCCATCAGATTGGGTGACCTCAGGTGCACTAGCTTCACTGTTGCTTTCCTCTTCTTTCTTCTTCCATGTTTTGTTCATCTAATTTCTCATTTGCTCAATGGTTTCTTCATTCTTTCTTTGCTCATCGCTTGGTATCCGTTCCATGCAATCTTTCTTTAGGTGACCTATCTTATTTCATTTATATCATACCATACTTACATTCATCTAACTCTTGGATTTACCCATAAAATGTGTCTTCAAAAAATTTTCTCCAATGTGACCATATTTTCCATAGTAATGGAAATTTACCAAGTTTTGTAGTCCCTATTGTATGTGTTACCCTTCTTAGGTGACTTCATTTGTTGATTTGATGACCATTTGGGTTTTGATCTACATTCAAATGCTCTATGGCCATATTTTTGATAGTTGAAATAGTGTCCTTGGAATTTAGGTGAGGTAGGTGGATTACTAAGCTTTGTCCTGTATTCATGTGCCTGATGTCCATGTTTCTTATAGTTAAAAAAATGTCCATTAAATTTTGGTTTAGGATCAGACCTACCATGTTTTCTTCTACAGATGTTGGTTCTATGTCCTAGCTTCCCATAGTGATGGCATGTGGGCTTGTTGTTCTTTGGTTTTGCATTCCTTTGTTCTCCACTCTTTGATGATTCACCTTCCTCAGTGGATGAAAGTTGCTCATCATGTCCAAGTCCATATGTATCACTAGATCTTCTAGGTGACCTTAACAACTCTTCAAAATATATTACAACTTCATTAGGCTTGTTCATCCTTTCATTAACTTCCTTTTCAATTCTCAATTCATTCCTTAGTTGATTCTTTTATGATCTCAGATTGGTGAGTTCCACATATTTCCTACCTAATTCTTGACTACCTAGTAGAAGTTGATTTACCATGTCTAGTTGATTGTTTGTCATCCTTTTCATTTCACTTGTCTTTTCATCAAGTCTCATTGATATTTGTCTTTTATCTTCTTCAACCATTATCTTATCTTCTTTAGCTTTCTTTTTTTGTTCAACTACTTCACAGAGTCTCACAGATTGAATTTTTTGTGATCTCTTTAGATTTATGATGTCCTCATTCAGTATGTTATTTTTCTCTAGTAGTTCTTTTATGTCTTTATCACTTTCTACAAAGTTTCCACTATCAAAAAGTCCAGTAGTATCTTCTTCTTGATATTGCATTTCATTTTGTTCAATAGATATTTCTCTTCTTCTACTTAAGGATTTCTCCAGTTGTCCTCTGGCTGCTTCAAGGTTTTGTAATGCAAGATGAATGTTGATCTTCTAATTCTCTATGATTTTTCCCAATGTGTAAACCTCCATCTCAAGATCTTTATCTCACAAGTGGTTAGACTTCTTTAGGAGACCAAGCTCTGATACCAATTGTTGGAAATCTATTGGGAAAATGTGATATTGAGAAGGGGGTGAATCAAATATCACTAATTTATCTATTTTTACAAAAATGAAACTTGCATAGCATAAGCATAAGACTCAACAGTATAACAGATCTAATAAGCTAAACATCACCCATGAAAATAAACATAACATAATGATTTTGATTACTTAGAAACCCTTGAAAGGTAAAAATGGGGTGGGGATGACACCCACAAATCTTCACTACTGCAGTATAAAGTTTGCCTATTAGGGCTACAAATTTGATAAAAAAATATGATCTACCCTATGAGGGGTGTGCCATGTTAAGAGCTTTGAGACTTATACAATCTACCTTGCAAAAGGATTTAAGACTTACAACTAAGTAAGCACTCAGTTAAGAGATTTACTAAGGTCTATCAAAACCACTCTGTTAAAATATTTACCCTGATACACCTGCTAAAATTTCTTAGTACTTGATCCTTCAATTTGCACTATGATGTTGATTACAGATCTTCTCCTTACAGTATAGATTTGATCTCTTTTATCAAATATGTCTTTGTTTTGTCCTTCAATGCTTTTTTCTGTTCTACTTAGTCACTGAACTCTATCATAATACTTCTTTGTTCTGAGAATATGAGATCTTCATATTCTCTCTCTCACACACTTACTATATTTTAGGGTTCAAATCACATCTTATATAGACAATTAACTTTCTCCAAGATTTAAGATCTATGATCTAGATTATCTCTTTTTGCCTCTTAACCTTTCCCTAATTCTGATTGGTTCCATGTGTTACATAGGGATTAATGATTACAATACAAGAGCGCAATCACCTCCGTGATTTCCTCAACAAACAACAAATGAAATATAAATGTCAGCCAAAATGGTTTACCTAAGTGTTTGTGCCATAACAAACACATATGTCAATTCTGGCTTGCTCGACATTAGATATCTCTAGCACTTGGCATTCATTGTTCTTTATATTCTGGTGCTCGGCATTGTCTTCTTTACATAACTTGGCAAAAGTTGACTTGGCTAATACAAAAGTACTCTGTGACCACTATTTTACTCGATAGTGACTATTGCTCGGTAAATGTACATTATACATGACTCGGCCTATATATGATGACTCGAGCGCGGTGATGAATGACCAACATTGCCTAGAAAATGACTAAGTGTAAGACACTAATAGACAATAAAACTTTAGGGATCAACAAGTAGAATGCAAGATTAACAATGATGCTACCATGAAAGAAGACTAGATTAACCATGGAAGATTAATTCTAGAAAATGAACTAAGCTAACAATGCAAGAGAGCTATGAGCACTTAAGAACTAGGATTTTAAAATAGTAAGACTACTCTAGGAATGCAAGTATGAAATAGTGATGGACTTCAACAATGATCGAGATGATCTAGATTACAAAGATGTAAGAGTGAACCTAGAAAATGCAAGGAGTGGACCCTTGAGCCATGGAAGAGTTTCCTTTTAAAGGGATTGCCTCCCGAATGGAGAGTGGAGATTAAGAGGCAAAATATGTTAGGTAGACATGAGTGGTGAGAAAATTCAATCCATGTGAGATGATTCAAGAATTTTGATTGGTCAAGCTTGATGGGAGAATAGGACAGAATAGAAAATCCCCTTTTAATTGTCATTTAATCAAGATTAAGTTACACAAAGTGCTCTTTTTAATAAAAGTGCTAGGACTTTATATTAAAAGTAAGTTTTGACAATTAAAAAGATTTTTCAAGTTTAGAAATGATTTAAACTTTGATTTTTAGAAATAATTTAATTATGAAAGAAGGATTATCCAAGTTTCTTGCATAATTATATCTATTAATTATTTCTTTAATTTTTAGAATTTTTTTTGAGGCAATTTGATCAATTAGGGGCTTAGGTTCTACTAGAAAATTTGTAGGTGATTACAATATATACCGCAAGTGGGCTCATAGACTCCAAATTATTATACCCTAACTCCACTTTCTTATAGGGTAACCGTAGCTAGGCTAATAGGTGTAATAGACCCTAGAGAAACTTCGATATGGGGTGGTCATAGATGTTCTATGCATCTCCATGGGTGGAATTGGGTTGTAACTAGGGTTCACCTGACCAACCAGAGCTAACAAAGCATATAGTTTTGTCCTAGGAAGAACGGTTTGAAAGATATGTAGTGGTGCAACTTTCAACTGAGTATCACTGCAACTTTTGGCATAGAGAAAGATCACCCTCCCAGATTCAAATGAGGTCCAATATCTTAGAATGAGGAGAGGTTATTGTAGGCCTTTCCAACATAGACTTGTGTTACCTAATGGATTGATGATACCTCTCATGAGATCCAAGTTATGGGCCTATAAAGTTTTTTGCCTAATTGTGCTTAGTGCACCTTGGAGACACTTTGGTATGGGGTGGTCATGGACATTCTATGCATCTCTGTGGTAAAAACAAGGTTATCACTAGGGTCACTTGGCCAAATAGAGGTAACAGAGTAGAAAGTTTGGTCCCAAGATGAACGGTTTGAAAGATATGCAGTGGTGCAACTTTCAAATGAGCATCACTATAACTTTTGGCATAGAGAAAGATCACTCCTCCAAATTCAAATGAAGTTGAATCTCCTAGAATTGAGAGAAGTTATTATAGGCATTTCCAATATGGTCCTGTAGCATCTAACGACTTGATAATATCACTCACGAGGTCCTAGTTATGGGCCTATAAAATTTGTTTCACAATCGTGCTTTGTGCACCTTGGGGACACTTTGGTATGGGGTAGTAACAAATGTTTGAGTGTCTCCATAGGTAGTTCAATGGGGTTGTCATTGGGGTTCATCCTACCAACCAGAGCTAACAGATCAAATGATTTTGTCCCAGGATGAATGGTTTGAAAGATACGTAGTGGTGAAACTTTCAACTGAGCATCACTATAAATTTTGGCATAGAGCAAGATCGCCCTGCCAAATTCAAACAAGGTCAAATCTCCTATAATAGAGAGATTTTATTGTAGGTCTTTCCAACATGGTCTTGTATCACTTGACATCTTGACAATACCTCTCAAAAGCTTTGAGTTACGAACCTATAAAGTTTTCTACCTGATCGTGCTTAGTGCACCTTGGGGACACTTTAGTATGGGGTAGTGGTAGATGTTCTATGCATCTCCTTGGGTAGAATGGGGTTGTCACTAGGGTTCACCTGACTAACAAGAGCTAACAGAGAAGACAGTTTGGTCCCAGGATGAACGCTATGAAAGATATGTAGTGGTGCAACTTTCAACTAAGTATCACTACAACTTTTGGCATAGAGAAAGATCACCCTGCCAAATTCAAATGAATTCTAATATCATAGAGTAGATTTTGATTATCATAGGCCTTTACAACATGGTCTTATAGAACCTGACATCTTGATAATATCTCTCACAAACTCTGAGTTACAGGCCTATAAGTTTTTCTACCCAATCGTGCTTAGTGCACCTTGGGGACACTTTGGTATGGGGTAGTCATAGATGTTTGAGCATCTCCATGGGTGGAATGGGGTTGTTTTTGGGGTTCACCTAACCAAATAGAGCTAACAAAGAAAATGGTTTGGTCCTAGGACAAATGGTTTGAAAGATATGCAATGGTGCAAATTTTAAATGAGCATCACTACAATTTTTTGGCATATAGTGAGATTGCCCTACTAAATTCAAATGAGGTAAAATAACCTATAATGGAGATAGGTTATTATATACCTTTCCAAAATGGTCATGTATAACTCGACGACTTGATGATATCTCTCACGAGCTCCAAGTTACAAGCCTATAAAGTTTGTTTCACTATAGTGCTTAGTGCACCTTGGGGACACTTTGGTATAGGGTAGTCATGGACGTTCAAGTGTCTTTGTGGGTAGAATGAGTTTGTCACTAGGATTCACCTATCTAATGAGAGATAATAGAGAAGATGATTTTCTCCCATGATGAACTATTTGAAAGATACATAGTGGTGCAACTTTCAACTAAGCATCACTGCAACTTTTGGCATAGAGCAAGATCGCCCTGCCAAATTAAAAAGAATTCAAATATCCCAAAATGAAGAGATGTTATTGTAGGCCTTTTCAACATGGACTTGTATCACCTAATGTCTTGATGATATCTCTCACAAGCTCTGAGTTACAAGCCTATAAATTTTTCTGCATGATCATGCTTAGTAAACCTTGGGGACACTTTGGTATGGGGTATTCATGGATGTTTGAGAATCTCCATGGGTGGAATGAGGTTATCACTTGAGTTCACCCAGTCAATCATAGCTAACGGAGCAGACAGTTTGGTCCTAGGATGAACAGTTTGAAAGATATGCAATGGTGCAAATTTGAACAAAGCATCACTACAACTTTTGGCATAGAACAAGATCGCCCTTCCAAATTCAAACAAGCTCAAATCTCCTAGAATAGAGAGAGTTTATTTTAGGCCTTTCTATCAAATTAGCACCTAATAGCTCGATGATATCTCTCATGATCTTTGAGTTACAAGACTATAATGTTTTATACCTGATCGTGCTTACTGCACCTTGGAGACACTTTTGTACGAGGTAGTCATGGGTGTTTGAGTGTCTCCATGGAAAGAATGGGGTTGTCACTAGGGTTTACCTAGCCAACCAAAGCTAATGGAGAAGATAGTTATGTTCCATGATGAACTATTTGAAGCGTTGGTGCAAATTTGAATTGAGCATCAATGCAACTTTTGTCACTTTTACGTCAATGACACTTACAACCTTGCAAACATGAAAAATGTGACTTAGATGAACTAAAAATATAATTATTATTCTAGGTCTACCTTACTTGACCACTTTGACCCACCCTTAGCCAATAGGACATAATAGGCCAAATGGTTACATAGTGGGATAAACAAAAATCTAATGAAATCTATATTAGAATTGAAATATATATTACAATCAAAATCTATTACTATTGAAATGTAATGCATGAAAATGATATGTTTGGCCATATCAAAAATAAATAACCAAGTCAAATATTTGCAATCTTTTATGTATTTCATCATTATAGGAGCTTGAGTGTAGACACAACCTCACATACAAATACATCGTATATCATTTATACAACCATATTATGTATCAATATTATCAAAATTTCTAGATACATAATTAACAAAAATCTTAGATACACAACAATATATTTAAAATCCTATATAAGAAGTGTGTCCTTTCTTCTCCTTAATGTATAGGTTTAACCGATGGTACTCAATGACATCTACATTCCAATCCCTGCATTTTTAAGGTATGAGCACAAGTTAATAGAGAAAACAAAATTTTATAGGTTGACAAAAAGATTATGAATGTATAACTAGCTAAATGAACCAAAGAACATGACAAACCAATGCATAGTGAACTTTACCATCCTTTTTTATGAGATAAACAAATGCATGCCTCAATCTTCTATATCTATCATATATGTATCCAACTACACTTACAATCCACATATAAAACCAGATTTATTTTCTCAAACAAATGAAAAATAAAACTACAATTAATGTATGAATGTAAGGGTAATGATCATGGAAAATCTTGCAACGAGTTTCTATTACCTAGTGAAGTGTGCCTAAAGGATCATCTCAATACTTGAGGGTATTCAATATTTCTTCATGATCAATAGTACTAATAGTCCAAATTTATTTTTTCTTTGGTCTTCCTTGATGTTTCAGAAACTTAACATTTTCGACAATAATAAGGTTTGAATACATGAGAATGGTTTTGTGCTTCTCATAGTCTTCAAATGCAGGAATGTCATTCTTTCTAATCATGTATGTGCACAACCATGTTCTCACAACAACAACTAAACCTATTGGATATGTGAACCCATCATCATCTGTCATTGGTTGTGCAAGCTTTTACTTTCCTTGTACACAACATGCTAACTAGTAATATAATCTCTCATCATTCCCCTATGGTGCAACCAATGCGAAAACATGCCCTAGTTGTAGAATATCTCAAGGATGGTCATACTAAAGTGAACAATCCATTTCATCATTTATTACAAAGAGTGTGAGAGATAAAGGAGTTAGCTAATGTGTAACCCATGTATTGACCCACTCACTTGACTCACACTAATCCCAATCACACTAAAGAAACCTGGGATGAAAACAAGACAACTCTCATGTCTAAATGGTCCATGTACTAGCATCTAGCTTCAAAATGAATGCATTTTTTTAATAATATTTTACTGTTTGAAAATTCAATCTATCTTCTATTGTTCCCAATTCAACCAAACAAAATAATATGTGCACTTCTGAATCAAGAGTCCCTCCTATGACATTGCTAAAGTAAACCAATCAACAATAGAATGAGCATCAAGGAGTTCTACACCTGAAATCCTCAATTGATCCTTAACTAGAGCTCTCTTTACACATGCACCTACTCCATCATGCTCCCCTTTTCCATGTCCGACCTAAAAAAAATCCAAATATGAGATACACCTCTCTCTATATGCATTCTACACAACCAATTAAACATACGAGCATTCTTGAAATGACCTATGTAGTTATCAGACCAAATAAGATGTCTACCAATAGCAATATCATTTTCCCACACCCACTCAAAATAATTCTCAAAGAAATGTTGGACATACTCATGAGATGAGATTGATCATCACTCATATAAAAATGGTATTCTTTGAATATCTTCTGGTCATCTTCTGTACTATTAAGGGAATGTCGATATATTATGTGCACAAAAATAGAAATCTAAATGGAATTGTAATATTGAGCTTGCAACTCATTTTGGGGCTGTGATGTATAGTTCTCTACAAAGTCAACAACTAATATAATAGTGCCAATCATGAAAGTATCCTTACACATCTTAAATTATTGATCCAACCATTGAGACTTATGAGTATGCCTTGCATACTTGTAAAAAAGATTCTTCTTGAAATCTGAAATAAAATCGGTTACATTGTATTATTTTGTAACCAACTCACATCTAGAACCTTCATCTTCACTTTTCAATGTATATTTAACCATTTCATAAACCTTTTTTTGGACAATTGTCTTTCAAAAATTGTGTTTACAGCCCTATGAAAACATGAAAAAAACTTTACTAACCCACCACATTTTGAGCACATGTCATTTAAGAAATCATTTCTATAAAAGAAACAACCATATTCTCTAGGACATAAAAAATGATCTAGCAAGTCTCTTAATGATTTTGGAAGACCACTTGCACCACACTCCTCCAACATTTCATTAGTATGCAAAGTAGAATGAAGGGATCATAATACTTTTTGGTGCATTGAAAACTCCACATGATATTTGCAACAAGTATTTTGAATCTTAAGAGGTATGCAAAAAGATGGCTTGAAGGCTTCAAAATCTCATTGTGATATTTGCAATGTTGTATGTGTCTCACAAAATTTTTTGAACAACATTGTTTGAATCATGTCCAAATAATGTTTAGGATGTGAAGTGCGGTCTCAAATGCCAATTCTCAACTTCAATACATCCTTCACATTTGGTGACACTCTTGAGTTAGATTTCCAAAATAGTTGAATTTGATCCATCAAAGCATCGATAAGCTTATTATCACAACATGGAAGTTTCCCACCATAAGCCCATGTATCATTTTGAAGAAGATCATCAAGTCTTTCTCTTCTTGCAAGTGTTGTATCCAAAGTTTTACAATTTAGGTTCAAGTCAACACAATTTTATCTCATCAAATGAGTCTTTCTCAAATGATGACTTACTAAAGAGGTTGTAATAACCCTCCGAGTGTCTCTCTTGTCTTTTTCCATGGTAGTCTTCCCAATGGAATTGAGAGCACTAAAAAAATTTCTCACAATAATAGCATTCCTCTCCATTTTCTTGTTCACATGAATCTTCAATTTGACTAGTATAGGTTTCATCTTCTACATCTTTAACAACTACACATATATTTGGCATTGCTTGACCAATGTCTTGTGGCAAAAAAATAGATCAAAAAGTCTTGAAGCCCACAACTGAATGGTTCTTTGTGATCTCTTGCCAGCAAAATCTATCATTATGTTCTCATCAATTTCAAGTAACCATTTTGTTGTTCTTGAAGGTCTCAAAATTGAAGTTTGTCTTTCCTCCTTGCAAGGGACTTCATTTCTCATAAAATTTGGAGATGTGTAACGTTGATTTAGTTCTTGGGCACCATTATTATTTTCAATTCCTTCATATTCAATCAATGGATTTCCATTCCCAATGACTACACTTACATTGGTCACATCTACATGTTCTTTTTCAAACCCTACATTTTCATCTTCAATCCATACATTCTCTTTTTCAAGATTATTGTCACAATTCATTTCAAATTCAATTTCTTCTTCACTTGAAACAACATTTATGGGTGGGAATATGGCCTCACCTTCACTGATATTTAACATATCTTGTCTCTTTTTTCGATGGCTAATCCTGTCTCTTTCTCTATACACTTCAATTTCTTCATTTGTGAGCTTCCTCTTCTATTCATGCTTTGACAAATGTTGCTCCCCATGGTGAGACCAAAAAGGTTATGCAAAACCTTTGATAATCAAGAAATTTCCTATAAAAATGGTGGAGAAAGTTGTTTTTTTGTCTTCCATAGCTCTAATCCCCTCAAATTCTCTACAAAAAATATGGTTCTCAGATTGAGGGACTGAGAGAATAATAATTTGGTTTTGGACGCCATTAAAATAAATCAGATATCTGATCCAAAATTGGATGTCTGATTTTATATTGGATATTCAATGTTGTCCTGCCCAAATTTTGGTTTTCATTTGAATGCTATTTTCAATTTTGATTTTATTTTTCAATTTTTGTTTTAGGGTATGTGCAGGATCATGGTATGCCAAAAAGTGACGATGTGAAAAAATAAACTTTTCACTCGTCCAAAAGCACACTAAAAATGTTGTTGACTTTTTAGTAGACTTGGGTGTCAGTACACCTAGCCAAGCCAAAAGCCTAAGTAAAGGCCTAATCGGATATTCGATTTTTTCCAGAAAATTATATTTCTAGCTCACGACCAGATTCAACATTTTTATTGTGAAAACATTGAACATAGATCTAGGTTTTGGATATCCAATATTCTCATATCTGATTTTCTAAACAAGAAAATTCAAGTTAAATTTTTAAGTTTTTATTGTTTTTTAATTGAAATTTGTAGTTTTTTATATAAAAATTAGGGTTTAAATGAGATTTTTTTAATTTTTTTTTAAATTAATTGTAATTGTCTATTTGGATTATAATTGTAATTAGGTATGGACTCAAATCAATCCTAAAACCCTCCCAATGATCCCATAAATAATCCAGAACCACCTTCAAACAATCCCCCACTTTCAGAAGATGAACTAGTCTCAAACCATCGTCGTTTAGAGGGTCTCATAGGAGATAATCTAAATCATCTTAGAGGATATCATACCACATATTCCAATATCCCCACATTGCTCCCCATGTTTTCCATGTTGAGCTCCATTATTGAAAACATGGAGAAACTTACACAGTAACATAATGTTGCACTTCTTTGGCGTGATTCCATGCATGCCCAATTTGACGATGGGCTTGAATATGATCAAGTTATGAACCTAAACATAACAAAACATGACATATGTAATATTTTTGTGGATCCCAAAACTAGTTTAAAAGTGGACCCTAAAAAACCCAAGTTGTCAATTAAATGGTGCACAAATGATGCAATACATGACAAATTTTGGGACTGTTGGTGGATGGTTTTTGATAAACCACCTCACAACAATTTGGATGTCCCATTTTATTTCATTAAAAAATTGTATGCTGAATTTGTGCTTGGTCACAAGGTAAGTTATTGGAGCATGAGACCAAACCAGGGTGTAGGCTTAGATGCTCCTTAGGACGGGCCATGGGCACACCAGGTGAAATCCCACACATATGTCCCCCCTCTCGAGATTTCACCACCTTCTACAGTGTAGCATCCTGATATTATTGTTGAGGCCTGGCTCATAGACTATTCAAGCCATTCACACCTTGAATGATCTATTGGTTACGTAGGGCATGACATTGTTGCCTCCTCATGCTGATGCTTTTGGCCCTTCAATATCTTCCATGAGCTCACATGTTTGTGTGCCCCACACTTGCATTATGTGCAAGAATCTGTGCTTAGGTCCCTGAAATGATAGTGATGCATATAACTACATCTTCAAGGTGGACAATACTACACAACACACTACAGGCACTGAAACACCTCATGAAGATGTGCATCAGGGGCATAGAGAGCCATGGACTCCTACTATTACAGTAAGGGTAAACAATTCACTTTTTACATTGTATTTAATTTTAAACATTCATATTTTTAGTAGAATTATTTCCCACTTATGTTTTTTGTGTTACATTTATGTTCAGTTGATGACAAAATAGGAGATGGCACAAGTAGAGGGGTCTGTGCTTTCAGCCATATCATTTGGCCTTGACACTTCCACAGTACATACGTTTTAATGTACTCATTGGTTTCCTTTTATTATAATAGTTTATGTACATGTGTTTTCTAATTTTTACAATCATCTTATTACATACTAATGCCGGTGTCACCAGTTTCCACTGGAGGGAAATGTGAGGGGGTTCAGGCATTAGGCATTGACAAGGGGAAAGTAATTAAGTAATTTAGTTTGTTTATGCATACATGTATACTTGTCAATTGTGTGTACTCATTTTTAATTTACATGGTTTATTTGATAGAGGGTGGTGTCTGATGATGTCGTGAGACCCTTTCACTAGGATAGAGTCATAGGCATCTCAATTCCCAGCGATAGCCCCACGGTTCATATATTTCTAAAGTTATTTGTGTGTATTTTACTATCAAGTATATATAATATGATCAAGTCATGATTGTATGAAGTATTTGTTTGACTTTTTTAGGTCACCCCTAGTTTGAGGGAGGTAGAATGCCAAGGGTTTGTATCGTTGATGACTCAACTAACATTTCTTGAAGAGAGTTCAACACAGGTAAGTTTTAATGTTAATTTTGTTATTTTGTAAACATATATTTGCTACCAAGGATTTAACATTAAATAGTATAACTCGTAGATCAATCTCATGTTCACAAACATATGCAGGTCAGAGTCGACATTGGTGGCATTGTCCCTTCACTAACAAGGACATATATTAGGTCTCATGTCTGCTTGAGGAGACAGAGAGGCGAGGTACATGAGAGTTCAATTTTAGTTTTTATTTATTTATTATTCTTGACTATGATTTTGAATTTTTATTTTTTATTTGTAGAAACCATATAAATTAAGTAATCTAACTTGGGGTTTCACTTTTATGTTTGAATGCAGGATCCATCAGAGCCAAAGAGTACTTCAAAGAGGCTTCATTTTGATGATCCGCTAGTAGAATAGGATGTCCTAGAAATATTTGTAGTTGAACTTCTTATTTTATGTCATATGACACATTTTGAGATGGTGTATACCACATTGTATCTAGATATGTTGATTTTGTAAATATATACATAATTATTGTTCATTTTGATATATATGAAACTTGACATTTGATCCAATTTGTTATTTGTGTGTCCATTTATTCATTGTTAGTATGTAAATATGCTTGTGTGTATGCACTCACTTGTACGATTTATGCCTTAATTATATTCATGTATATTCAAGTACATTCTTCATAACCTAAATTCACGTGTATGGGCTACATGCATGACTTAAGTGAATTCATGTGTATGCTTTATAATCTATATGCTACATGTATTCTTCATGAGTCAAGAAAAATTATATGTACGCTTTATGTGCTACATGTGTTAACATGTTTAATTCATCATTTAAGTGAATTCATGCTTTATGTGCTAGATTGTATTCATGTGTATCTGATGCTCTCAACCAAGCAAATCCTTCAAAGTTCACTTCACAAATCTGGTGATCACCTTGTCAAATCAACTCTTCTGTAATGTATCATATTAGAGTTCTCTATTATACATGTCAAAGACACATCATTCCATGAGAATCAGCACTCACATTCATGGAGTGATGCTTCTACATCAAGATTTTGTCAAAATGTTATTGAGAAAACAATGACCTATCATTCGAGGTACCAAACCCTCCTTTCTAGGGGTTGTAGGCCAGGGCTTGTTCAAAAAGACTCTTGTAAATATATCTAGATCCCCTCAATGGATCTAACACATCCCTATGGACCCCAATATCATAGATCCATCACAAAATATATTCATCTATTAGAGTATATACTCGTAACAATGATTGGTGCTACTTCATGCACCTTCAATCAATATTTACCACCATTTGTGGTCTCTCCACCACCATATATCCTACATATCCCTGCAACCAAACACTATTGTAGAAGACACTAGTTAATTCCTTGTCTTCAAATACCAATGAAATGATGCAATACAGACATGTAAGTGATAACAAGACAATAGATAATCAATTTACTCCATTTCAAATTACAGACACATTCCACAATGCATTCAAATGACCATCCTTGGTCTCTTTACATTTGCCAATGACCCTTTATGGTCATGTCCCCATCTCCCTTGGAGTAGAAACATTTTTCCATTATGGGCATAAACCGATGCTTCCATCATGTTTGGTTGGGTAGGTTTACTCTAGGAATGGTCCCACTTTGCCTCTTGACACAATAGAATGCTTGCCAACATATGCAATGGTGCTTAGTGGACCTTGGGAACTCTTTGGTCTGGCATGTTCGCAAATGTTCTACTAATTTTGTGTTCAAAATGAGGTTTTCAATAGTGTTTACCCTCCCAACGAGAGCTAATGGTGTAAACCATTCGGTGCTAGGATGAATGGTTTGGAAGAAACCCAGCCAGCGTAACTTTTAACAGACCCTCACTGCAAGTTTTGGCATCAAGCGAGACTGGCCTGCCAAATTTTAAAAAAATAGAATCTCCCAAAATGGAGAGAGGTTATTATAGGCCTCAGAAACATGGTCATGTAGCATCTCATGGTTTTTTGATACCTCTCATGAGGACCCAAATACAAACCTTGAAAGATCATTGCCCAATCGTGATTAGTGCACCTTGGGGACTCTTTGGTTCAGCATGGTCACGAACATTCTAGTGACTTAGTGATTGAAATGGAGTTGTCACCAGTGTTTGACCATCCAACCAAAGCTAATGGCACAAACCATTTGGTGTCGAGATGAACGGTTTGGATGAAACCCAGTGGTGCAAATTTCAACTAACCCTCACTACAAGTTTTGGCATTAAGCGAGACTGGCGTGCCAAATTATAAAAAAATTAAATCTCCCAGAAAAGAGAGATGTTAATGTAGGCCTCAGAAACATGGTCATGTTGCATCTCACAATTCGCCGATACCTCTTACGGGGTCTGAGATATGAGCCTCGAAAGATCGCTGCCCAATCGTGCTTAGTGCACCTTGGGGACACTTTGGTCTGGCATGGTCACAAATGTTCTACTAACTTCATGTTCTAAATGAGGTTGTCACTAGTGTTTATGCACCCAACTGGAGCTAATGGTATAGACCATTCGGTGCTAGGATGAAGGGTTTGGATGAAACCCAGTGGTGCAACTTTCAAGTGACCCTCACTATAAGTTTTGGCATCAAGCAAGATTGGTGTGCCAAATTCAAATAAATTTGAATCTCCTAGAATGGAGAGAGGTTATTGTATGCCTTAGAAACATGGTCCTATAGTATCTCATGGTTCATCGATAACTCTTACAAGGTCTGAGAGACGAGCCTCGAAAGATCGCTACCCTATCGTGCTTAGTGCACCTTGGGGACACTTTGGTCTAGCATGGTCACGAATGTTCTAGTGACTCAGTGGTTGAAACAAGGTTGTCACTGGAGTTTACCAGCCCAACCAGAGCTAATGGTGCAAACCATTTGGTGCTAGGATGAATGATTTGGATGAAACCCAATGGTGGAACTTTTAACTGACCCTCACTGCAAGTTTTGGCATCAAGCGAGACTGGTGTGCCAAATTCAAACAAATTCGAACCTCCCTGAACAAAAGGAGGTTATTGTAGGCCTCATAAAATTGGTCCTTTAGTGTCTCATAGTTCACAAATACCTCTTACGAGGTCCGAAATATGAGCCTCAAAAAATTGTTACCCAATCGTGCTTAGTGCACCTTGGGGACACTTTGGTCTAACATAGTCACGAATGTTCTAGTGACTTAGTGGCCGAAATGGGGTTGTCACTAGCATTTACCTACCTAATCAGAGCTAATGGAATAGTCCATTTGGTGCTAGGATGAATGTTTATGAAGAAACCCAATGGTGCAAATTTCAACTGACCCTCACTATAAGTTTTGGCATCAAGCGAGACTGGCATGCCAAATTCAAAAAAAATTTGAATATCCCAAAATGGAGAGAGGTTATTGTAGGCATTAAAAATGTGGTCCTATAGCATCTCACAATTTTTCAATACCTCTCATGGGGTCTGAGATAGGAGCCTCAAAAGATCGCTACCCAATCATGCTTAGTGCAGCTTGGGGACACTTTGGTCTAGCATGGTCACGAATGTTCTAGTGAGTCAACTTGGTCGAAATGGGGTTGTCACTAGCATTTACTTGCCCAACCATAGCTAATGGTCTAGACCATTTAGTGCTAGAATGAACGGTTTGGAAGAAACTTAGTGGTGCAACTTTCAACTGACCCTCATTGCAAGTTTTAGCATCAAGCGAGATTGGCGTGCCAAATTCAAATGAAATTGAATCTCCCACAATGGAGAGAGGTTATTGTAGGCCTCAGAAAAAAGGTCATGTAGCATCTCACGGTTCAACGATTCCTCTCACAAGGTCCAAGATATGAGCCTCGAAAGATCGTCGCCCAATCATGCTTAGTGCACCTTGGGGACACTTTGATCCAACATGGTCACAAACATTCTAGTGACTCAGCGGTTGAAACAAGGTTGTCACTAGTGTTTACCCTCCCAACTGGAGCTAATGGTGTAGTCCATTCAGTACCAAGATGAACAGTTTGAGAGAAACCTAATGGTGCAACTTTCAACTGACCCTCATTGTAAGTTTTGGTATCAAGCGAGACTGGCATACCAAATTCAAAAAAAATTGAATCTCCCAAAATGGAGAGAGGTTATTGTAGGCCTCATAAATGCAGTCTTGTAGCATCTCATGGTTTGTCGATACCTCTCACAGGGTCCAAGATACGAGCTTCAAAAGATTTTTGTCCAATCGTGCTTAATGCACCTTGGAAACACTTTGGTCTGACATGGTCACGAACATTCTAGTGACTCAATGGTCAAAATGGGGTTGTCACTAGCGTTTTCCCTCCCAACTAGAGCTAATGGCATAGTCCATTTGGTGCTAAGATGAACGATTTGGAAGAAACCCAATGGTGCAACTTTCAACTAACCCTCACTACAAGTTTTGGCATCAAGCAAGATTGTCGTGCCAAATTCAAACAAATTCAAATCTCTCAGAACGGAGAGAGGTTATTGTAGGCCTAAAAAATGTAGTCTTGTAGCATCTCACAGTTTGCTGATACCTCTCATGGGGTTTGAGATATGAGCCTTGAAAGATCATTGTCCAATTGTGCTTAGTGAACCTTGGGGACACTTTGGTTTGGCATGGTCATGAACGTTCTAGTGACTCAGTGATCAAAATGGGGTTATCACTAGTGTTTACCCACCCAACCAGAGCTAATGGAATAGTCCATTTGGTGCTAGGACAAATGGTTTGGAAAAAACTCAATGGTGTAACTTTCAACTGACCCTCACTACAAGTTTTGGCATCAAGAAACATTGGCGTGCCAAATTCAAACAAATTTGAATCTCCCAAAATGGAGAGAGGTTATTGTAGGCCTCAAAAATCCTATAGCATCTCATGGCTTTCTGATACCTCTCACAGGGTTCGAGATAGGAGCCTCAAAAGATCGTTGCCCAATCGTGCTTAGTGCACCTTAGGGACACTTTGGTCTGGCATGGTCACGAACATTCTAGTGACTCAGTGGTTAAAAAGGCATTGTCAATAGCATTTACATGCCCAATCAGAGCTAATGGCACAGTCCATTCGGTACTAGGATGAATGGTTTGGAAGAAATCTAGTGGTGCAACTTTCAACTGGACTCACGTGCCAAATTCAAACAAATTAGAATATGCCAGAATAGACAGAGGTTATTGTAGGCCTCATAAACACTATCCCATAGCATCTCATGGTTTTCCAATACCTCTCATGGGGTCCTAGATACGAGCCTCAAAAGATTGTTGCCCAATCATGCTTACTAGACCTTAGGGACACTTTGGTCTGGCATGGTCATGAATGTTCTAGTGAATCAGTGGTCAAAATGGGGTTGTCACTATAGTTGACCTATCCAACTAGAGCTAATGGCATAGTCCATTCAGTGATAGTATGAGAAGTTTGGAAAAAACTTAGTGGTGCAACTTTCAACTGACCCTCACTGCAAGTTTTAGCATCAAGCAAGAGTGGCATGCCAAATTCAAACAAATTTGAATCTCCCAGAATGGAGAGAGGTTATTGTAAGCCTCATAAATGTGGTCCTATAGCATCTCACAATTTTTTGATACCTCTCACAGGGTCTGAGATACAAGCCTCAAAATATCGCTGCCCAATCGTCCTTAATGCACCTTGGGGACACTTTGGTCCGGCATGGTCACGAACGTTCTAGTGACTCAGTGGTTGAAACAGGGTTGTCACTAGAATTTACCCACCCAATCGGAGCTAATGGCGTAGTCCATTCGGTGCTAAGATGAATGGTTTGGAATAAACTCAGTAGTGCAACTTTCAACTAACCCTCACTGCAAGTTTTGGCATCAAGCAAGATTGGCATGCCAAATTCAAACAAGTTTGAATCTCCCAGAATAGAGAGAGGTTATTGTAGGCCTCAGAAACATGGTCCTGTAACATCTCACATTTTGTCGATACCTCTCACGGGGTCTAAGATACGTGCCTCAAAAGATCACTGCCCAATTGTGCTTAGTGCACCTTGGGGACACTTTGGTCTTGCATGGTCATGAATGTTCTAGTGACTTAGTGGTTGAAACAGGGTTGTTATTAGTGTTTATCTGTCTAACCAGAGCTAATGGTGTAGTTCATTCGGTGCTAGGATGAATGGTTTGGAAGAAACTCAATGGTGCAACTTTCAACTAACCCTCATTGCAAGTTTTTACATCAAGCGGGGTTGTCACTAGTGTCTCTCTCTCTCTCTCTAAAAAAAGTAAAAAACAAAATAAAAATTGTAATATATAACTTAAAATTGAAAAAGACAATCAACGCATTTAATATTAACATAAAAAAATTGTAATAAGTAACTTAAAATTGAAAAAGGCAATCAAATTCAAATGCTCAATTGGGTGGGAGATTTTGGATATTTGAAATTATCGGATATTCATCTTGGGCAATGTCAAACGTGAATGGTCAACCCATTAGGGGTGTTCAGCAGATTTGTTTTGATCTCGAGAGTTCAACCATGTAGCTAACGACTTTTTTTTCACCTGAAATTGATGAAACAAAAAGGGTTTCTTAAAGACATTATCAGCTTTCTATCAATATAATTGTTGTTAAATTTTGAGTTCAGTAAGTAATTATTACTTATTTTTTAATTGAGTTTTCTTTAAAGTTGTAATTGACATACTGATTGAAAAAAAACTATAAGTTTCAAAAGTTATTTAACCTTTTTGAAATATGAAACATGTGTCACATTCTATGCTTTGCCTTCTATAAGAAAAAAAAAATTCAATTTTGTAAAGTTTAGAATGAGTTAAGGTAGTCACACATGAGATTTTTTTAATTCTGAATAAGTTATAATAGAAAATTCATAATTAATTATTTATTTGGGAAAAAATTACACAAAAATATTTGTCACATTCGGGCATGAGTCTACTACTTATATCTAGAATCTTGGGAAAATATATTATCATTTGATTGTGATTAAGGCGGTAAGACATACACGTACTTTTTATCTATTCCCTAAAATTTTATACTACTGCATTGAAATCTAAAATTTTGAACAATTAGATTAATTTTTTTTCAAACAAGGGCTAGTAATTTAGAAACTATATTGAATTTCCTACAGATTCTATTCTTACAACTTTTTCACATAAGGTTGATAAGATGTTCAACTTTTTACGTCAAGTTGACTAACCCTGATTTTCTGATTTTTCATTGCCACTTAAGGCCATAGTTTGGTATACCATGATCCCGCACATACCCTTTAGATTTCATTTTTATAATATTAATAATATGGTATAAGTATTAGTATTAATAAATTAGCATTGTATTATTATTATTTATATTAAAGTATTGTAAAATAATATAATTTTAGTATTATATTATATTAATATTAGATTGATATTTAGTAATATTAGTATCTGTGTGTGTGTGTGTGTGTGTGAGAGAGAGAGAGAATGTTGATTACTAAAATTTGACTAAGTTTGAAAATTTATACAATCATCTAGAACTTAGAATATATATTATAACTCATAGAGATCTAAGACCACTCTCAAACATCTCACCAATATAAGATAGAGTAAAATAAATAAAACAAACATATTTAAATGTGAGTTATATCATATTAGTACAAGCCAAATGCTTTGCATTGGGAAATACCAAGCTTTTGGCTTGGATGTGCCTTGGGTGTCCAATCTAAATGCTTGGACAACCATTTCAAGTCTGAGATGTGTTTTTCTAAAAAGATGACAAATTTTCTCACATTTTTTGTCGTAGTCTTTATTAGCTTGCACATGTTTCAATACAAAGAAAGGAAGCACCATGCTGGAATTAAGCTCCCTCTTAACTAAATTACATGGTGTTAGCTGAATTCTTACCAAAGTAATATTTTCAATTCCAAAAATGTCAACATTTAAATAAGGAGGCCACAACAGATAGAATATTATTTTTTTAAATATATATAAATAGGACCACTTTGTTTGGCCTCATTTTTTGAAACTCTTAATCTACACCACTTTTAAAGAAAATTAATAGTTGAGAAAGTAGATTCAGAGTAATACAACTCTTCTTTCCATTGTGTCTTCAAACCTTAAGGGTAACTATTTTCAATTTCTCGTCAAAGTTCAGAATTTTCTAATTAGAAAAAAAGAAAAAGAAAAAAGGTGGCATCTTAAGTTCTCCTTTTGGTCCCCCACCTTGGTTCACATACTAACTATTCTTTCCCTAATGAAATGATATCCTATGTGAGAAATGGTAGCTAGTTTTCTTTTGTAGTGTAAACAACCATTTTTCACCCATTTCAATTGATATGAATTTAAGACTTAGTAGATCTATATATATAATTGTTTTGTTTTCTTTATTAATTTATGGAATATAAAATTATAACTAAAATTTTGATCATTAGTTTTGTTTATCAATATGTCATATTTAGCCTTTAATTTAATAAGGAAGATAAAATAGAATATTCAAAATAATAAGTGGTAGAAAAGTGCACGCTCAAGATTTATGACATCCAAAACAAACACGAAAGATTAACAAAATCCCATGCCAAAATGTTAATTAAAAAAACCAAGTAGCTTATACAACAATAATGGCAAGTAATCTATCAAGAAAATTTTGATTAAAAGGTTCCAAAATAATGTTTAGGATGCGGGGTGCAGTCTCGAATGCCAATTCTCAACTTCAAGACATCCTTCACATTTGATGGCAGTCTTGAGTTAGATTTCCAAAATAGTTGAAGTTGATCCATCAAAGTATCGGTAAGCTTCTTATCACAAAGTGGAAGTTGTAGAAGTTGAGAAATCCAACTTCACAGATTGCCAAGAACACCTACATGCAAATAACCTGTTGCTGAAAGGAAACCAAAGAGATAAAAAGAAAAGGCTTGGAAAATCTCAGCGGAGTGAGAGAAAATTGTATTCAAAGATAATAAAAGATAATTACAAGAGTTCAACCTATAAGGTGAACGAAAACCCTAAAATGAAAAAAGCTAGGTTGCGCAATATAATTAATATAGAATATTAATTATATGCACCTAAGAGATAGCTTAAGTGAAAAATAGAGTACATAGACAACTTAATAATTAAATCAGCATGATCTAATTAATAAGTGAAGATAAATAGATACTCTAACACCCTCCCTTAAGCGAAGCTTAGGAGGATAGCTAACCTAGCACAGTTATGAAAGCAGGAAATGGGTCCCGGCAACAAGGCCTAATCAGGTACCCAATACAAGGAAATCTCTGTAAACCGGAGACAAAGGAGAAAACCTAGTGGGAAAAACCCCTCTCCAAAAAGAGATAGAACAAACATGCTGAAAAAACATGAAGGAAGGAAGGCCTCAACAAGACCCCCCAAGGACAACTTTTGTCACCCCAAGCATAGAACGCAACTGGAGATAGCGTAGAGATGCAAAAGGTTTGGTGAAGATGTCAGCAACCTGCGCGTCAGTGGGAATGTACTCCAAAGAGAGAACACCATCCTGAATCTGCTGATGGATGAAATGCATATGAAGCTCAATGTGTTTAGTGCACTGATGCTCCACTGGGCTACGTAAAATGTGAATAGCACTCTGATTATTGCACCACAGAACCGTGGGACGATCAGGAGGAAACCCAAACTCAGTCATCAACTGTCGAAGCCATAAAATCTCCTGGCTAGCATGCATTGCTGCTCTATACTCAGCCTCTATAGATGAAAGTGTGTGAGCATGCTACTTCTTGCATGACTATGTGATAGGACCAGAGCCAAGACAAAAGACAAAGCCAAAAGTAGACTTCTGATCATCAACATCACCAGCCCAATCTGAGTCAGTGAAGCCAATAATGTGAGGAACCCCTGATGTGTAATGAATGCCATACATAAGAGTGCCCTGAATGTATCTCAAAATACACTTGGCATCTTGCCAATGACTCTCATGAGGCTCATGAGAGAACTGAGAGACTAGACCAGCTGCAAAGGAGAGATTAAGATGTGTGTGAGTCAGGTACAACAAACTTCCAACCAACTACCGATACAATGTAGGATCCACTGAAGGTGAAGTGCAAGAGGTAGAAAAAGTAACACCGAACTGAAAAGGTGTGGGAGCAGGCCTGCAATCAAGCATATCAAAGTGTCGAAGCATGTCAAGAGCATACTTTTGCTAGTAAACAAAGATCCCAGCAGAGGACTAAACAATCTGAAGAGCAAGGAAGTAGTGTAACAGACCAAGATCAGTCATCTCAAACTGCTCCATTAATGCTCACTGAACATCCCAAATCATAGAAGATGAGCTACCTATGATGAGAAGATCAACATAGAGCACAAGGATCACAACCTCATCCTCAAGACACTGAATGTAGACTATAGGATCAAAATGGCATCGGGTGAATCCTATGGAAATCAAGGAGTCCATGTTCTCATACCAAGCCCAAGGAGCCTATTTGAGACCATACAAAGAATGTCGAAGTCTACAAACCAAGGAGAAATCCTACATAAATCTTGAACACTACTCCATGTAAATCTCCTTAGTGAGATCACTGTGCAAGAATGTACTCTTCACATCCATCTGAAAAATGGGCCATCCTTGAGAAGCTACGAGGGATAAGACAAGGTGGATAGAATTCATCTTGGTGACAGGGGAAAATGTCTTAGTGTAATCAATACCCTCTACCTGTGAAAAACCCTTCACAACAAGACATGCCTTGTACTTATCAATAGAACCATCAGCAAACTTAGTATGATACAACCACTTGCATCACACTAGTTTTCTTCCCTTTGGAAGAGAACAAAGATCCCAAGTGTGATTCTTCATCAAAGAAGAATACTTCTCCTCCATAGCACTGTCCCACTCAAGATGTCCTGTCGCTGCTGCAAATGTCTGAGGATCACCACAAATGGCATGACTCAAAAGACTAGAACCCGCAATATGAGACCAAGTGCGATGGGAAGTGGAAGGGTCACCAGTTAGAGATCCTAAAGCATCAATTGTAACAAGAGCCCATCTAGGCATCTATGGAGGATCCTATGGTGGAGGTAAATAGGGATCACCAAGATCATCATCCTCATCATCTTGAAAAGAAACTAGAAGAGATGAGGGAGTAGTGGTAAGTGAAGTAGACTTTGGGAGTTGGGTATCTACTACAGGAAGGTGCCCATCAAATTGAACATCCCGTCAAAATAGGACCTCTCTGGTGTTAGGATCAAACAACCTATATGCCTTAACATCCTCGCATTAACCAACAAAAATGAGGTGTTGGCTCTTCTGCTCCATTGCTCTCCTCTAAGCATCAGGCAAAAATGCCCATGCTTCACTACCAAAAACTCAAAATGAAGATACATCAGGCTTGACATGAGACCAAGTCTCCTTAGGAGTCATATGTCGAACTGCCTTGTGAGGCATCCGATTCTGAATATAGTTGGCACAATTGACTACCTCTGCCCAAAAAGATGAATCCATGGACCTGGACTATATCATACAATTAGCCATCTCTCGAAGTGTTATGTTCTTTTTCTCTGCCACACCATTCTACTGAGGGGTGTAGGGCACTAAAAACTAATGCTGAAGACCATGTTTAGAGAAAAAATCCCTGAAAGCTTGGTTCACATACTCCCCCCATTATCTGTGCGTATCCACCGAATAGAAAGACCAGATTGCTTCTCCATAAATGTCTTAAAGACTCAAAATGAATCAAAGACATCAGACTTGTACTTCAAAAAGTACACCCATGTGTTCCTGGAGAATTCATCAATGAAAGTAAGCACATATCTGGCACCAGAAAAAGGAGTAGGAAATGACACGAGGTCACTATGAATCAACTCCAATGGTGCCAAAGCATGAGTAGCTCATCTCTGAGGGAAAGGATCCCTATGTTGTTTGCCAAGAACACAACCCTAACAAACACTATCAGTGTAATAAATCTAAGGAAGCCCAAGAACAAGTGCCTGTGTGCTCATCTGTTGAAGATATTTGTAATTGACATGGCCCAAATGCTCATGCCAAAGTCTTCTCACTGAATCTACATGTGCTATAAGATAGGAACCTGTGCCATCATAAGACTTAAATCCATCAAATCTGTATAGGTGGGATGCAATGTCAACACTCCCAGTAGCCACAATCATATCAGAATCATGTAAGTCCTAAATAACCACATCATGTGGTGAGAACTCAATTGTCTTACTAGAGCCAGAGTGGCAAATCTAATAGATAGACAATAGGTTCATTGAAATGTTAGGGACACAAAGAACATCCTCAAGAGAACCCCCAGCTAATGCAACAAAACCAAAACCCAAAATAGAAAGATGAGATGAGTTCCCAACAACAACCTGTGAAGTAGCACAAGGAGCAAGTGAGGCGACCAACTAATGAGTGTGAGTCATGTGGTGAGAGGCACCAGAATCAAGAATCTAGGTGGGCCAGAGGTCGTTGCTCATGCAGTAAGAGCATGACCTTTCCCTGCAAGGGAGGATGTGGACTGAGGGGTTGAAATGTGATGCTCCTGCATGGCTTCCTTTAAAGCCTCCAAATGTTTCCAACACCTAGAAATGGGATGTCCATCCTTTCCAAAAAAGCTACAGGTCTCAACTAATTTCTTCTTAGTCTTGGAGGTAGATTCAGCAGACTTTAAAGAAGATTTACCCTTTGAAGGGTTGGCTAGAGGTTTTGAATAGTTTTCTGTGCAGGTTTGGAGGAATACTCATTACCTGCTGAATCTTTCTTTGATTTGGCTTTTTTTTTGGTTTCCCCTGTGAAGACTGAGCAACCAATGCTTGGCTTGAAGAGCCAGAAGCATCCATCTATTGGATCTTTTCATGTTCCCGTGTCAACTGATCATAGAATGTCTCAAATGACGGTATGGTGTGTCTAGTACCCAAAGCATCCATGGTGGAGTAGAAAGTGGAAGAGAAAATATGATACTATCCTCACAACTTTGAGAGTATCAAAAAGATACACTCATCATCTATCTTGGTTTTCCCACATCCCTGCAAAACTGTACGCAGAGACTTGAACTTCATCAAGAAGTCCTCTATAGTGGGGAAACTAGTAGGAGTCAAAGAGGTCAACTTTGCATCAAGCTGAAGTGCCCAAAATGCATTCACTATACCAAACAAGGTTGAAAACTTGCCCCAAATAGCCCTAGGAGTGGTCAAACCTTCCAGGTGAAACAAGAGACTGTTAGAGATGTTCAGTGAAATCAAGCCCATGGCTTCATCCATTTTGTTTTTGTGCTGAAGAATCTCAAAGGGATGCTGTAGGATAGGTTGGTGTTCATCCAGACATGACTGTAAGCCACATGACATAAGAAGCCTGGTCATGTGTGCTTTCCAGGTGTGATAATTGTGTGGTGTCAGTCAGGCCACAGAGGGGTCCGACATTGAGAGAAGAAGAAGACGGAAGTAGAAGGGTCTTTTTGAAGTAAATTACAGAAAGAAAGAACACCCCCCCCACAATGTATAAATCTAACCCCCGTACAACAAGTAAACAATTATTGAAAACACAAAAAATGAGAAGAAAACCTGGACACCAGATGTAGAGAGGGAGGAAACTGAAGCCTCTACTTCAACGCCAAAAATGAGAGCTCAAACAGATGAATCAACAAATGAAACTAGCAACATCACATCTGACTCGGAGAGAGCTTTCTGACGATATTTCATTTTCTAAAAACAGACACTGTATGCCCATGTTATGGTCGAAAAACCAATTGCACCTCCGAAGAAGAGCTCTCTGGAAAAAACCAGTCACTTGAAAAAAATTGACGACCGTCTGCACGTCATGGGACCATCTCGCTGGAAAAATTTTAAAACTGCCAGAAAATTTCAAAACTGCTGAAAAATTTCAAAAACCTATTGGAAAAAAAATTCTGGCTGCTGACGTCAGCAATGACGTCACCCTATTTGTATGGTGGCGGAGCTCTGGTGGTCGGTGGGCTGCGTGCTAGTGGGGGCGGCTGCGCAGCAATGGTGCACTGGCTGCGCAGTGGTGGCGTGTTGGCTGCATGTTGGCAACGCCCAAAAAAACCTAAAAATGACACGTTTTTAAGATTTTTTTAATTTTCAAGCCGTACGGCCCTAATAGGCCAGAAAAATTCTCCTAGATGCCTCGGAGGCCAAATAGGTCGAGTTTTATATGAAAATAGGGGTTTTTGGGCCTTTCGAACACAATCGTGAGGTCAGTTTTTGCCCAAAGTTCTCTAAAAAAAAGAGACCCCCAAATCCAATAAAAAACAACAGAAAAAAAATAGAGGAGCTGTGGCTTTCATCTTCGAATCATGACTCCAAAAGCTCAAACCAGGTAGCAGCAGGGAAGCTTTAATACCATGTAGAAGTTGAGAAATCCAACTTCACAGATCGCCAGGAACACTTGCATGCAAATAACCTGTTGCTGAAAGGAAACCAAAGAGACAAAAAGAAAAGGCTTGGAAAATCTCAGTGGAGTGAGAGAAAATTGTATTCCAAGATAATAAAAGATAATTACAAGAGTACAACCTATAAGGTGAATGAAAACCCTAAAAGGAAAAAGCTAGGTTGCGCAATATAATTAATATAGAATATTAATTATATGCACCTAAGAGATAGCTTAAGTGAAAAATAGAGTACATAGACTTAATAATTAAATCAACATGATCTAATTAATAAGTGAAGATAAATAGATACTCTAACAAAGTCTCCCACCATAAGCCCATGTATCATTTTGAAGAGGATCATCAAGTCTTTCCCTTCTTGCAAGTGTTCTATCCAAAGTTTTACAGTTTAGGTTCAAGTCAACACAAGTTTGTCTCATCAAACGAGCCTTTCTCAAATGATGACTTACCAAGGAGGTTGTAATAACCCTCTGAGTGGCTCTCTTGTCTTTTTCCTCGGTAGTATTCCCAATGGAATTTAGAGCACTAAAAATATTTCTCACAATAATAGCTCATTCCTTTCCATTTTCTTGTTCACATGAATCTTCAGTTTGACTAGTATAGGCCTCACCTTCTGCATCTTTAACAACTGCACAAACTTTTGGCATTGCTTGACCAATGTCTTGTGGCTTAAAAATTGATCAAAAAGTCTTGAAGCCCACAACTGAATGGTTCTTTGTGATCTCTTGCCATAAAAATTGCTCATTATTTTCTCATCAATTTCAAGTAACCATTTTGTTGTTCTTGAAGGTCTCAAAATTGAAGTCTGTCTTTCTTCCTCGCAAGGGACTTCATTTCTCATATAATTTGGAGATGTGTAATGTTGATTTAGTTCTTGTGCACCATTATTATTGTTAATTCCTTCATATTCAATCAGTGGATTTCCATTTCCAATGACTACACTTCCATTGTCCACATCTACATGTTCATTTTCAAACCCTACATTTTCATCTTCAACCCATACATTCTCTATTTCAAGATTATTGTAACAATTCATTTTAAATTCAATTTCTTCTTTACTTGAAACAACATTTATGGGTGGGACTATGGCCTCACCTTTATTAATATTTAGCATAGCTTGTCTCTTTTTTTCGATGGCTAACCCGCTTATACTTTCGACGACTGCTACTCCCCATGGCAAGACCGAAAAGGTGATGCAAAACCTTTGATAATCAAGAATTTTCCAACAAAAAGAATGGAGAAAGTTGTTTTTTGTCTTCCACAACTCCAAGATCCCCTAAAATTCTCTACAAAAATCATGGTTCTTAGATTGAGGGACCCAAAGAATAATAATTTGGTTTTGGATGCCAGTAAAATAAATTAGATATCCAATCCAAAATCGGATATCCGATTTTATATTGGATATCCAATTTTTTGCTGCCCAAATTTTAGTTTTCATTTGAATGCTATTTTCAATTTTGATTTTATTTTTTAATTTTTATTTTAGATTTTATTTTTTATAATATTAACATTATATTAATATTATGATATAAGCATTAGTATTAATAAATTAGCATTATATTATTATTATTATTATTTATATTAGTATTATAAAATAGTACAATTTTTTAGTATTATATTATATTAATATTAGTATGATATTTAGTAATATTAGTATTAGAGAGAGAGAGAGCATGTTGATTACTAAAATTTGACTAAGTTAAAAAATTAATACAATCATCTAGAGCTTAGAATATATATTATAACGAGCATAGAGATCTAAGACCACTCTCAAACATCTCGCCAATATATACTTGAAATATAATTTAGAGTAAAATAAATAAAACAAACATATTTAAATGTGAGTTATATCATATTGGTACACCCCAATGCTTTGCATTGGGAAATACAAAGCTTTTGGCTTGGATGTGCCTTGGGTGTCCAATCTAAATGCTTGGAAAACCATTTCAAGTCTAGACATGCTTTTCTAAAAAGATGACAATTTTTCTCACATTTTTTGTTGTACTCTTCATTAGGTTGCACATGTTTCAATACAAAGAAAAGAAGCACCCTGATGGAATTAAGATCGCTCTTAACTAAATTACATGGTGTTAGCTGAATTCTTACCAAAGCAATTTTGAAAATTCCAAAAATGTCAACATTTAAATAAGGAGGCCACAATATATAGTATATATATATTTTAAAATATATATAAATATGACCACTTTGTTTGGCCTCATTTTTTGAAACTCTTAATCTACACCACTTTTAAAGCAAATTAATAGTTGAGAAAGTAGATTCAAAGCAATACAACTCTTCTCTCCATTGCATCTTCAAATCTTAACTATTTTCAATTTCTCGTCAAAGTTAAAAAAAAGTGGCATCTTAAGTTCTCCTTTTGGTCCCCCCAGCCTGGTTCACATACTAATTGTTCTTTCCCTAATGAAATGATATCCTATGTGAGAAATGGTTCCTAGTTTTCTTTTGTAGGCTACAAACAACCATTTTTCACCCATTTCAATCGATATGAATTTAAGACTTAGTAGCTCTCTATATAAAATTATTTTGTTTTCTTTATTAATTTATGGAATATAAAATTATAACTAAAATTTTGATCATTAGTTTTGTTTATCAATATGTTATATTTAGCTTTTAAATTAATTAGAAAGATAAAATAAAATATTCAAAACAATGGGTGGTAGAAAAGTACACGCTCAAGATTTATGACATCCAAAACAAAGACCAAAGATTAACAAAAGGCCATGCCAAAACGTTAATTAAAAAAAACCAAGTAGCTTATACAACAATAATAACAAGAAATCTATCAAGAAAATTTTGATTAAAAGGTTCCCATAACTTATCTTATTCCTTTTGATCATCATTAAACACTCTAATTCCATAAAAAAAATCCAATAACATATTTGAGTTTCAAATTATATTGATTTATCCTATATTAATTCAAATTAGGAGGAACCAAATATACTTATGCCTTTAAGAAGATAAATTAGGCAATGGCTTAGAGGTTGCTTTAGCAAGTTATTTTAGAGGAGTAAGGATGTGGTCCCATGAAGGGGGGCTTCCTAAAAAATTCAGTGGGTGTTGCTAAGACTTTTTAGGATTATTTTAAAGTGAGAGGTCCCATGAATTTTGTAGTGAAATTCATGATTAAATATTTAAGCTCCACAATTTATCAAAACTGATGGTCTCATCAATTTTTTTCTTTAGTATATTCATTTCACATGACAAAATAAATTTAAACATAGAAAAAAATCTATTGACAAGAATTCAAAATTTTCACAAGTGACATAAAAAAGCCTAAGCTGGTGGGGCAAATTTTAGCCCCCTACCTTTTCAATAAGTTCAAATCTGCAACTCTAAAAAGTAGGGGTTGCTACTTTTGAGGAAAAGATTCGATTTAATCCCTCCTGCTCCATAAAAATAGACCCTGAAGCCCCCTCATGGGACCGCACTCTAAGAATCTCATGAAACTAAAAAGTAAGTATACTTTGGATTAATTAGAATATTTTCCTAAATAAAATTCATAAGATTATAACTTCCACAAATTTTCCAACTTTAACTATACTACAATTACCAATTTTAAAATATTTTTCAAAAATCACAACAATTTATAAAATCCCACTATTAATAATACATTGTCCTTTAAAGTTGATAAAAAAAAAATAAAAAATAAAAATTATAAATAATTTCCCCGACTTACATTACACTACAATTACCAACTCTAAAATATTCCCAAAAAATCACAACAATCCATATAGAACCACCCTTAACACATTGAACTTTGAGGTCTGATTCCGTCTGAATAAAACTAAAACTGAAATAATAAAATAAATTATTAATATTGAATTTGGCCTGAATTGTGTAAGATCTTCTCCTGGCCTAATCTCGAGTAATCAAGACGAAAGCAAATCACATCTCCCAATGGCATTTCGTCAAACACCTGGCATGCGTAATTTGCACTCAGTAAATTGTTATTTATGGTTTTCATTGATTTCACATCATTGAACTCTCGAAAGCAGAAAGTTTCGATTCAGCCAGTTGATTAGAGCAAATGGGGAGCCCCAATCATGTCTAATTTTTAATGGGTTCTGCGCAGATGGCGTTACACAGAAACACAAATAACGCAAGAAAAAACGGTAAAAATGGCATCAACGCCACACCGGAAACGCCCGAACCACAATGCCAACGAAGGACGAACGTGCATTGCGGTGGAGGACAACCACCACAATCTCGAGCAAAATCAACAGTCTGGAGTTTGTTCTTGAAGTAACAACCATTAAAATTAATGCATTCACGTGTAAAAGCCATAGGACAGGCAACAAATTAAGGGGAGGAAAGAGAGAAGCGGCGCCTTCGGACAGGGTATTTACATGACTGCGAAACTGAGATAAATACCCCTGCTCCTGCCTTCTCCTAGCATAGAATTGTATAATTCTTTCTGGGTAGGGTTGAGGTTTTTGAATTGAAAGGAAGAATGGCAAGCGGAATCCCTTCTCCCACCCCCGTGCTCAAGGATGAGCTCGATATTGTGATACCCACTATCAGGAACTTGGATTTTCTGGAGATGTGGAGGCCCTTTTTTCAGCCGTATCATCTCATCATAGTGCAGGATGGAGATCCCACCAAGACCATCCATGTGCCCGAGGGCTTCGATTATGAGCTCTACAACCGTAATGACATTAACAGGATCCTCGGCCCCAAGGCCTCCTGCATTTCCTTTAAGGACAGCGCCTGCCGTTGCTTCGGTTACATAATCTCTAAGAAAAAGTACATTTATACAATTGATGATGACTGCTTTGTAAGTATCATCTCCTTTTGTGGCATTCGATTTGCTCGGTTCCCCTGTTTTTTCATTTTTTCGCTTTGGGAATCATGATTCTGTTTCGGCTGTTCTGAGTTTGGGATTGCCTGATACTTAATTTCCTAAATTTTGTTGGTTTGTTCATCGAAATGCCTTTCTGTCTGCATTTTTTTGATGATGGGTAGTGTTGATTAGTGATTCTGTTGCTTCTGTTTCTTTTTAATGGTCGCCTGATACTGAATTTCCCCCATTTTCTGGTCTGGGTTCCCCTGTATTTTTCTTTTAATTGATTAGTGAACCATGAAGCTGTTGCGGTTGTTCTCTGTTTGGAACTTTGGTGTCGCCTGACACTTAATTTCCTAATTTTTTTGGTCTGTTCATCGAAATGCCTTTCTGTCTGCATTTTTTTGAAGATGGAAAGTGTTGATTAGTGATTCTGTTGCTTCTGTTCTTTTTTTATGGTTGCCTGATACTTAATTTCCATCTTTTGCTGGTTTGTGTCGTAATGTCATTCTGTCTGATTTATAGAAGATGATCTGTATTTATCTATGAATCAATTTGATCGCAATTCCTTTCTGTCTGCAGTATTTTTTGAAGATGGGTAGTATTGATTTGTGATTCTATTGCTTCCGTTTCTTTTTTATTGTCGCCTAATACTCAATTTCTCCCTTCTGCTGGTTTATGTCGTAATGTCATTCTGTCTGACTCATGGAAGATGAGCTGTATTTACTTATGAATCGATTTCATCAAACAATCAGAAAACAATGGTGATAAAGACAAAATAGATTCGACAAACAAATCCTTTGAAAAGTCCTAGAGAACATTTTGGTTTTGTAATTATCATTTAGAATGGGCTCTGCATTGCAGGTTGCGAAGGATCCCTCTGGAAAGGACATAAATGCACTGGAGCAGCACATAAAGAACCTGTTGTGCCCGTCTACACCGTTTTTCTTCAATACCTTGTATGATCCATACACCCCTGGAGCAGATTTTGTTCGTGGGTACCCTTTCAGCCTTCGTCATGGGGCACCCACAGCTGTTTCTCATGGCCTCTGGCTCAATATCCCCGACTACGATGCCCCCACTCAGCTTGTCAAGCCCATGGAGCGCAACACCAGGTATGCTTATTTTCAGTAGGACTGCTGATTTATCCCCTTGGGGAATGTTCAATTAAGTTTCATGCTTCTTTTAGGGGGATTCATTTCATTCTCTTTTAACAGTTGAAATATACCCTGTTTCTCAATGCACATGGCTTGGGTAGTGAGGGAATCCATTTTATGATCATTTCATTCATTCTCTCAGTTTTAAACATAATCTGCGGTTTCAATTCCTTAACATCACAGTCATCGAATGGTGTTCACAATGATTTTGACTTGACTGGACCGTTAGATTGAACATAATAGTGAGGAAGAAAATGACCAGAAACATCAATAATCAGCCCAATATCTCAGCTAGTCCACATTCATAATTATTTTAGTTTCCAAGCCCAGATCTGCATTTTTTGTTAATGATTTATACTTTGCATCTTAATTGACTGGAGCGTTAGATTGAATACAACAGTGAGATTGAACATAATAGTGAGGAAGCAAATGAACAGAGACATCAATAATCAGCCCAATGTCTCAGCTAATCCACATTCATATTTATTTTAGTTTCCAAGCCCAGATCTGCTTTTTTTGTTAATGATCTATACTTGCATCTTAATTATAGTTATTCTTGAATCCATTTGTATATTTCAAACTTATCATTGCCAAGGACTTAAGCATTTGTTGTGCCCTGCAGATATGTGGATGCAGTTTTGACAATTCCAAAGGGCTCATTATTCCCTATGTGTGGGATGAATTTGGCCTTTGACCGTGAGTTGATAGGCCCTGCAATGTATTTTGGTCTTATGGGAGATGGCCAGCCCATTGGTCGCTACGATGACATGTGGGCAGGATGGTGTATTAAGGTTTTACACTGAAACTTGTCTCTATAGTTCAATCATCAGCTTTCTTCTGATTTTGGGTTCAAAAGCTTGTTTTAACTTTTCATTATCTGAATTTAAAGCTTTTGTTTTTGTTTCAGGTGATATGTGATCATTTGGGATTGGGAGTGAAAACAGGACTACCATACATTTGGCACAGCAAGGCCAGTAACCCATTTGTGAATTTGAAGAAAGAGTACAAGGGAATATTTTGGCAGGAGCAGATAATTCCATTTTTCCAATCTGTTACCCTTCCCAAACACTTCACATCTGTGCAGCAATGCTACGTTGAGCTCTCAAAGCAGGTCAAAGAGAAGCTTGGAGAAATAGATCCATATTTCCTGAAGCTAGCAGATGCAATGGTCACATGGATTGACGCTTGGGATGAACTTAACCCTGCTCAGAAGAAGGAATCTGCAGTTCCCAATGGCTCATCCAAGTAGAATGGAATCAATCTGCCAATTCTGCTAGATTCCATTGTTCACTGTTTGGTCAAGATTATTGCTATTAGGTTATTACATTTATTTCAGCTATACTCTCCTGATGGGTCAGTCTGCCTAAGTATTATCTTCCAATTTATATGTAGGTGCAAATGTTAGGTTCAAGCTTTTATGGTTCAAGTTATATTTCTGATTTTAAGATTCCTGCCAAATCCATTTCATGAGTATGGCAGTAGTTATAGAACTTGAATAAGTACAGAGCTCATTTTTTGGGGCCAAGTTGAGTATAATTTTGTCTTGTATAAAGTAGCGAGAAAGCAAAGTGTCTGTCTAGATCTGAACCTTCTTCATAACCATGTGGAAATGAAATCGGCCGAGAAAAAGAGTAATTTATAAAGAAGAGATTGAATTGAGTCTCTAGATCATTGCTCCCTTTCCTTAGATTCTCCTATCAATTATCATATATATTTCCTCAAATTGTTATTGCTTCTGTCAAATTGCATCTGCAAGACATCCTGCAGCTATTTCATGGTAATTTATAATCTCGATTAATTGGTCTTTAAATGTGGTGAATTGGAAGTCCTTATTAGCCGTATTGTTAGCTGTAAATACTATCCTCCTGACAAAATGCACCATTGATCAGATTTGATAAATCCGAAAATATAACAAATTTTTGTGAAATTTTCAAGATCTGTTCTTCACAATCTGCATATTTTGAATGAAATCAACAAAAAATTTGAAAAAAAATAACTGTGTTTCCGTAAATCTGGAATTTTTTTTTTTTTTTTGTCTCTTGTACATTTTTGTGGGGAGAATAGCAAGCGCTTATTGCATATGATATGTGTTCTATCATGTAAAAAATGGTACGAAATAGTTTTTTTTGCTGCAAATATTGTATACTTATATCAATATATGTTTTCTGAAATGGCTATGTCAATAACTTTTTGGCACCTATTATCATTGGACTGGTAAAAACATCTAAGTGCTAACTTTGAAGCTATTTTATTTTACTAACATTCATGATTATTAAAAAAATATTAACAATAATAATTTTGATAAATTTATAATTATCTTTTGAAGTCAATTCATGCAATCAAAACAATGTTTTATTGTTTTAAAATTCTTGGAGCTAAACGTCATTGGAGAGTTCAATATCTTATTGAAGTTATAGGAGTTCATTCAATATCTTATTGAAGCTATAGGATGTCATTCGTCTTTGGTTTGGATACAAGAGTTTCATTTTCAATGTGGTGGAAAAGAAAAACAATTCTTTTGCATGTGATAATTGAAGTAATTCGACTTCGATCAATGTTCTCAACAAGTTTGGTCATATCTTTGTTGTTAGGTTTACTAATCTTAAAACCTATATCATCCTAAGTACTCTTTAAGGTTGGAATTTGGTACTTCTCTTTAGTGTTGAACATGTTGAGGGGGGGTATACCTAGTCTAGATTTGAAAATCACATTGAAATTATGTTGATTTTTGAATTGTAGGAAGAAAATAGAAATATTTTGTGTGGATTCATTGTCACTTTATATTTGGGTTTTATTTAGAAAGAAAAATTAGAGACATTCATTTTTCTCATTTCTAAAAGTACTAGTTATTTTTTTTTTTTAATTATATTAAAAAGGGAAGGGCTTTGAACCCATTACAAAAAGAACAACAAAATTTGTCACTTGTTAGTACCAAACTTACCTACAATAAAGAAGTGATATTGAAGAAATAACACAAAATAGAAAAAAAACTAATACTGATAGCTATAGTGTTTAGATAGGGAATCCATTGATGACTCATTCAACTAAGTCTAGAGATCTAGTCCTTTTGTTTTTCTTGGTGTTTTGTCTCTTGATCTTCTATTGTTTAGTCACTATCCCAATCAAAGATTTTTTTAATTAGACCATCCAAAATTTTGACCAAATTAGAAAAAGCTTATTTCATCTTCATCTTCATTACCCCGCTTATCTTCTTCTAGTTGTTCCTCCCCAGTCCTCTCATTCTCCTCATGACCATCCTCAATAATAGAATGTTCTTCCCCTGATTCATACTTTCCCTATCTCTTGGGGTATAATCATTTTCTTCCTCTTTTTCCTCAAAAAGCTCTACTACGACATTAGTTGTTTCCTCATAATAGGCTTCATCTAAATGGAGTATGAAAATCCTTGTCATCCTCATTATACTCCCCTTCATTCTCTTTCTCCTCATAAGACTCCCCTTCATTATACATCTCACATTTGAACATTTCTTATCAGACTTGTTTTCCACCAACCTTTGCCAACCTTGTAAAGCTTCTCTGGCACAAAGTCTATTTATCATCCTTTTTAGACCCTTCCTCACACATTTTCAACTTTGCCTAATAAAAAATGTCAATAGCATACTCCCTCTCAGACCTAACATCATTTTTCCCGCCAACAAATTTTTCTTTTGAGTTTTATAGCTCTCACTCTCAGCAACAACTCCTTTTAATAGTCATTAAAAAACATAGATTTCATTTCCTTAGAAAGGATCTCTTTAACCACGTATGGGAGCTCCATATCATACTTCCAAAACAACATTCACAACACAATATACCCCTCTATAAATATGCATTTTCTTTGAGAGAACTTTTGCAAGAGATATTTACACTTTCCAATCACATTCCCCACTCTTCCAAGGATAAGTTTTAGAGTTATTCAATTAATCAATTATTAATTTGGAATGTCCATCAATTTCCACCTAATATCCCAAAAATTGAATCTTCTAACTCCCAAAATCTTAATCTTCTAACCCCTAACCACATTGCCTATACTTCAACCTTATGTTTTTTCTACAAATATGGGTTAGTATTATCATTGATGTCAACCTTGTGTGTGGTGAGGTTTGAAAGTATGTGTTCAAATGCGTATTGGTTGTTTCTAGAATACTACTATATGAGGATATTGCATAGTTTATTTTTGATGTCAAATTTGTAAAGAGATTGTTGCTAGTGATTTGATATGTAGTATTTGGATGATTAATATCTACTTCGGATGATGAAGTATGGTCAAGTGTTTGAATCAAATTTTGGCTATGTATGATTTTTTCGATGTAGAGAATGACATACTAGGTTATTGTATGTTGGCTTGCATCGCTCTGTGTTGAAACATTTTGGTTTGCAGCTTATGAATGCATAGGGAAGAAATATCTCAGGTTTCAAAGTGTTGATTCCCTCCACAAGAGAAATGGTGAAGTTCTAAGTGGTAGTCTATACAATGACATAGTACTTGTTGGAATGCTTGGCATTCCTCCGCCTTTAAAGATTTTTTGTTACAATTCTTAAGTGTGTGTTATGAGAGAGCATATTCAACAAATATTTTATTTCCAACACTATCAAACCTAGCTCTAAAATGAAAAGCCCTGATTGAATTTTGATAGAATATTATGAAAATAATTTTTTTTATAAATAATTTATACTATAACATTTCAATAGCAATCCTAGTTAGAATGAAAATTTTATTAAAAAAATAAATACTAGCTATTTATTCTTAAGACACATTCTTTTCTACTTTTTTTTATATGTTTGTGTAAATAAAATAATTTAATAATTGTACATAAGATTAAACATAAAAAAATAGAAATATTACCATTCACTCATCTTAGTGAGGACTAAGTCTCGACTTGTTGTTAGGGGTTCCTTCCCTGTGTGCAAGTCTATTGGTATTAGGCTAGATGTAGAGACAAAGGGGTATATTGATCATAACATTTTTATCCTCTCTTCCCATGGAGTGATCTATCAGTTTCAGGGCTTTTGGCCCAGCCTCCTGGAGTTGCATGTTTGGATCTCTCAACATTGGGAGCCCATCATTATTGGTACTATTCATATCTTCCATGTGGCTAAGGTATTTTTTATTGCTAAATTTGAGAATGTTGCAGATAGAACTAAGATTTTGTGTGACTGATTTTTATGTTGGGAAGATAGATTTATGCTAATGGTTAAACCTTGGCATCTTGATTTCAACCCTTCTACTGAAAAGTTCAATAATATTCATATTTGGGTTAGAATTCCCTACCTTCCCCTTCATTTATGGGCTAAATCTCTCTTAGAGGTAGTGGGTGAGGCTCTTGGGGAATTCGTGATGGTGGATGAAGAATCTTCTGATATTTTTCATTCCACATTTTCCCGTATACTAGTTGATTTGGATTTTTTTAAGGGAGCTTTCAACATAGATTAAAATTAAAACTTCTATGGGCTACTAGATCCAATCTTTACACTTTGAAGGGATTCCCTTTAGGTGTAGAAGATGCTTCAATATTGGTCATATTATAGATCAATGTGGTTTATAGAAAAATAAAAAGTCTTCTTCTTGGTGGCATGGTGCTTCAGCTTAGCATTATATGGTTGAGAAGAGGATTTCTCCTAAGTGGTTGCGCAAGAACTTCCTTATCCTGTGTCCTCTTCTCTAGTTGTTTTGACACTAGATGGTGGTTGTACTGAGGCCAGTGTGCCTCAAGTTGCTTGTGTGGATCCTTCTCATGAAGGTTTCTTTGGGATGCTTGGTGTTGTTGGCTCTACACCTATTATTTCTTAGAAAATTACTACATGTGAAAGGGCTTTAGATGGAAGTTGTTCTTTATCTGTTGAGAGAGATGCTGGTGTTGTCTCTTTGGATGTTGCTAGCCCTATCTCTTAGGATTTTTTTGGCCCTATTTTAGGTTCTTTTGTGGGTGTTGCAGGTCTCCCCTATCTAGGTATTGGGATTCTACACTCGATTCTTTGGCTTAGAAAGATGAGGCTACGAAGGTGGAAGAGGGTTGGATTACGGTGAAAAAGAAAAATCACAAGATGTCTTCAACCTCTTTTGGCATGACCCTTCATTCCCACAAGAGTAGGGCTAAAGGTAAATCTTAATGGCCTTTGGTTGTGGGTTGGGGATGGAATTATCTATGATCCTTTATTTAGTTTTTGGTTACATGCTGGTTTTTTCATGTAGCACTTGTCTTAGGTTGTGGGAGGATATTGGTGAAACCCTCATCTTGGTCTTACTTCATTCCTTATTGTGGGCTTTCAAGAAATATCTTATGTGACCATTTTGTAAAGGGTTTCAGGTCCCTTTAAAACTTATTTTTGTAGTAATAAAAAACTATCCCAAAAACTCAAAAAAATCCTTTTTATCATTATTATGTTCCAATCATTTAAATAAATCATTTATGAATATCTAAACAAATAATTGAAAAGATAAAGATCAGTTCCTATCAATACTAAAGGAAACAAGAATGTGATGGATGAGATTGTCTTGGTGGATCCCAACAAGGATAGTTATTTTTGATTTTCCATTATTAACTATTCTATTATGTTTACATAGGTATAATCATACTTTTTGATTTAAATGTCTATCTTGTCTATGTTATGTAGCCACTTTCAATAATCACAATTAAGAAGTAGACAAATATTTATGCAGTCCCTTTTAGACAAATCATGAGTAAATCTAGCACAATAATAGTATTATATTTCTATTTGCTTCTTCTCATTTACACATCACATGTTTATAGGATGCATGTATATCCTGTATATTATAAAAAATTCCTATAAAAAACTCCCAAAAATATTTGAGTTATTTTAATAGCTCAAATCCCTATAAATGCTCTTAGATTTCTATGCGAGTTGTATTCACAACTCACACACAACTATAATATTTAAGTTTCTTCTCAACAACTTGAAATTAAATTAAATAACTTTATTTTATAATATACTCATGTTGATGTAGAGAACACATCAAGAAGACAAGGAAATATGCTATCTCCTTCACAGCTCCTCCAAACTGATTTTGGTACAATCCAATCTCACTAACCTTGGGATATGAAGTATATCAACCAAGTAGTGATGTCTAGGCAGCTTCCCTACTTCTCTTCAATATCCTAAGGTCTTACACCAATTCTCCCAAAATGAAGACATAGGGACACTTCCCTGTTTTGGTCCAAATACTGAAATCTTCACTAGTGACACTTCCTAACCAAATTAAAGGTTGGAACACCTTATTTGGGAAATAAGGATGGAGAATCAATCATCAAATTGATTCCACAATGCCCACAATGCACTGAACTCCAACCGACCTATGAATCCTACTAGGTCTCTTCAAATGGCTTTTGGTGTGAAAATTATCACCATGGATGAGAATAGACAAAATAAAGGAATATTCAAGTACCCTTTTGGATGCCTCTAAGATCCCCAAAGTCCCAAGGACCAAATCCACTCTAGCATCACTCAACCCTCACAATGCTCACAGGCCTAATTAGCAAGATTAGGCTTGGATTACACTACAAGTGATCAAGGATGGGTACATAGAACTAGTTCAGGGTTTTGGAAACCTTCATATACCTCAAAGTGAATCAAATCCACCTTCTAACCGATCTCTCCAATCTCAATTGTCTGTACACCAGTCCATACAACCGACTAGCTAAATACATAGAGATATTTAGCCTAAGGCTTGATGCAAAACCCTCCAAACCCCCAGATCTCACCATGAGCTTTAGGATTCATTAATACTACATTCCTAACTTTCATTTTCCAAGTGCCTATCAACTTCCACTAGTGAAATATCAAGTTAGGGCCCCATTTGTGCAACAAGCCTGGTTTGGGCTCTTTCCTGGACTGCTTCTACAAATTTGTTTATAACTTTTTCCACACAGACCCAAATGAAATAAATTCAAATTTGTTATAAAGTAGATTCAAAAATATTTCTAATCATGTCATTAATTTGATTTGGTCTCTCCATACACATCTGTACCAGATAGAGTTTTCTCAAGAAAATTGGTGGTTTTTCATTAAAATTGCATCAAACTTCATGTTACAATATCTAACCTCTTGGAGAGGCTTAAACATATTCAAATATGTTAAAATCCAAGTTCCAATCAGTCCATGAGCAATTTTCACCATTTGCAACCAAATTTGAACTTCTCAAGCAAATTTTCAAAAGTTGCTCGAGCAACTTTTACAACTTTTGCAACATTTCTTTCAATTTTGACTTTTTTGCACTCCTAATGACTTGGACCAAGATCTTAACCATTTTTCCTAATAAAATATGCTAAAAATGATCCAAAATCATTAGAATCATATCTGAAACTTCTAAAACACATAAAATACCTAATCCCACCCATCACCTATAAACTTAAAATCCAAGTGGACTAAGGCATCCAAAGGCTTAAAGGTGTTCCTTAAAAATCCTTCAACACACAAGTTGGATAAAAAAAAAGGAGTATGATCTCAAAGATCCATCCCCTTATTACAAAGAAGAACATAAAAAGAAACATGAGGATCATCTTGGATGTTACCTTGGGTCCCCTACACCATACTCCTCAAGACAAAAGGAACTCAAGTCTCTTGAGTTGGAATGTCTTCCAGTTTGAATCCAAACTTTTGAATAGATTCAGGAGTCATCCAAGTGGTATCTTCTAGGGGTTGATGTTTCCACTTGACTAAGAATTCATAGAATGTAGTCCTCCTTTTTTGTTTGCTTACTCTGTTGTCTAGGATGCACTCAATCTGTGGAATGGATGGTGTGGGTAAATCTTTCATCTCCTTTCCCTATTGAAGATCTTCCTCACCTACAACACAAACATCATTAACATGACCTTTATATGCATATAAGTTATCCACATTGAAGATAGGAGATAAACCAATATGAGAAGGCAATTCAATCTTTTATACATTATTTCCACACTTCTTTAGGATCTTGAAAGGACCAAGTTTCTTCACCATAAGCTTGGTGTACTTATCCTTAGGTAGTATTTATTTCTTGAGATGAATCATTGCCATATCTCCCACCTTAAACTGCAAATATCTTCTCTTCTTGTCTACATGTTGTTTTTACTTATCAGAGGTGTGTTGTAGCTTTTTTTTGACCTCCCCATGGATGTCCTTCATAACCTCGGCAAAGTATTCAGCCAAGGAACTCCTTTTATCCATACCCTTAACATCTATGAGTTCTAATAAATTCCTAGAGTGAACACCATAAATAATTTGAAAATGATTTGAATCAGTTCTTCTATTAACAAAGTCATTATAGCAGAACTCTGCTTGGGCTAGAATAGAATCACTAGTAACCCCATCCTCTTGGTTTAGTCATCTCAAAAATTTACCAAGTGATCTATTAATAACTTCAGTCTAACCATCAGACTGTGGGTGATATGCAGAGGACAAAGACACATTTGTTCCAAGTTTTCTCCATAGTGTTCTCCAAAAATGTCCCAAAAATTTAGGGTCTCTATCAAATATAATTGACAAGGGTAAGTCATGAAGTCTAACAACTTCCTTAAAGAATAACCTTTCTATGTGAGATCCATCATGAGTTGTCCTACATGGTATAAAGTGTGCCATTTTTTAGAACATATCCACTACTACATAAATAATGTCAAATCAAGATTTAGTCGTACAAAGACCAAGGACAAAGTCCATACTTACTGAATCCCATGGCTTTGATTTGATGTGTGACCCTTTTCTTGTTGACAAACCAAACAATTCTCTATAAATTTTCTGACATCAGGTTGCAGCTTGGGCCAGTGCTAGAATCTCCTTATTAGTTCTAGTGTTTTATCTACACCAAAGTGCCCTGCTAAACTCCCACAATGCTTCTCTTTGATGATGTTTTCCATAATGGATCTTTTTGGAACACACAAAAAACTACCTTTGAAAAGTAATCCATCCTACATAAGGAACTCTAAAAAATTAGTGTGGTATCACTCTACATGTCAGTACAAACTTGATAAGCCTCCTTGAAGTCATCATCTATGGCATACATATCTTTCATAGCATGAACCCAAAAAATCTCCAACTTAATGGTTTGAATGGTTAAGTGCCTCCTACCAAGAGCATCAAAAACTTTATTCACAATTCCTTTCTTATGTTTGATAGTAAAGGTGTAATATTGTAAAAATTCCATCCATTTCACATGTCTATGGTGAATTTTCTCCTGCCTATTTAAGAAACTTAGAGCATGATTATCAGTAAATACAATGAATTATTTGGGAAATAAGTAATGCCTCCACTTTCTTAGGGATTGAACCATAGCATATAGTTCAAGGTCATAAGTTGAATATTTATTTTTTTCTTCATTCAACTTCTCACTAAAGAAGACAACTCGCCTCCCTTCTTGGCTTAGGACTCCGCCAATAGCCTTGTTGCTAGGATCACACTCCATTGTGAATACCTTATGAAAGTCTAGTAGAAATAGGATGGGTTTCTATGTAATTTTCCTCTTCAACAAATCAAATGATTCATGAGCTTCATTAGTCCATTCAAAAACACATTTCTGTCCTCCCTTAATGGTGTTAATGATAGGAGTACATATGCCACTAAAGTTTCTAATGAAATTCCTATAGAAACTAGACAAGCCATGAAATTATTTTACCAATGAAGCAGTAGTAGGTGGTGGCCAATTGAGGATGGCTTCAACCTTAGAAATATCCATCTTGAGACTATTTTTGGATATCACAAAACCTGAGAGAACAAGTTCTTCTTGAAGGAACACACACTTCTCCAAATTGATCTTCAACTATTCCTCATGGAGCTTCTTCAATACCATGTCCAAATGCTTCAGATGATCATCCTCGATCTTGCTAAAAATTAAAATGTCATCAAGATGTACAAAAACAAATTTATTGAGAAAAGGTTTCAAGACTTCATTCATAAGTCTCATGAAAGTGCTTGGAGCATTTGAGAGACCAAACAGAATTAAAAGCCAGTCATAAAAACCCTCAGTGGTCTTGAATGTTGTCTTCCACTCATCTCCACCCCTAATCCTTATTTGGTGATATCCACTTTTTAGATCCACCTTAGAATAATAACTTGCTCCCCCTAAAAAATCCATTAGATCCTCCATTATAGGCATAGGAAACATATATTTTATGGTTATCCTATTAATTTCCCTAGAATCCGTACATAACCTCCATGTACCTTCTTTCTTGGGTGCTAAAATTGTCGGGATTGCAGAAGGACTCACACTCTTCCTAATGAACCCTTTGGACAACAATTCTTCAATCTACCTTGTTATTTATTTTTTCTGTTTAGGGGTCATTTTGTATGTTGCCTTGTCTAGGAGTGTGGCCCTTGGTGTGAGGTATATATAATGAATCACTTCCCTTTGTGGTGGTAAGGGTTCTAGGGTACTTCTTGCAATTAGACCACTATACTGATCCAATGGTGTCTTAACTTCTTTAGGACCTACATCTCTGCTTGTGGCTTTGACCTTTGGTTCCTCTAGTGGTGTCCTTTGAGGTCTCATAACCAATACAAAACAAGGTGTATCCTTCTCCTTGAGGACCTTCATGAACTCTTTCTTTCCTACACACATGACACTTCTCACAACATGCTTCTCTTTCCCATCATCAAGGAGTGGATTCATGACATACTCAATGCTACCCTTGTAAATTCTATAAACATTAGTCCTCCCATCATGCTTAGCATTGACATCAAACTACCATGGCCTCCCTAACAAAATGTGACATGCATCCATTTCAATGACATCACACAAGACTCTATCCACATATTCACCTATGTTAAACTCTACCCAAACTTGTTCACAAATTAGTGTCTGTTTGTCTTTTGTCAACCATGAGGCTTTGTAAGGAAATGGATGAGGGATTCTTTGTAGTTTTATTTTATCAACCAAATCCCTAGAGGCAAGATTATTTGTTGATCTAGAGTCTACAATCACTTTGCATACTTTATTGTTTATTCTGTAACTTGTCCCAAACAATGATTTCCTCTGAGGTGGCTCTCTTTGAGGTGGATCTGAAGTATTAGGTACTCTCAAGAGTGTCCTTTCCATCATGAGGCATACTCCTTGTTCTTTATTAGCAGGTCTTGATGTTGTGGTGTGATAAGAGGAAACACTCTAACTATCATCCTCTTGTGTCATCTGCACCCTTCTATTTCCTCCTTGCTTGCTAGTGCCAATCTTTTGAGGACATCTAAAAGATTGATGCCCAATATAGTCACAAGTGAAACATTTTCCAATGAAGAAACTAGGTCCCCTTCCTCCAAAACTCCCTCTACTATTTGACCTCTTAGCTTTCAATGCACCCATGCTGCTTGACTCTCCCTCTGAATCCTAATTGCTTGATTTACCTTGGGTCTTAGGGAATGATCCTTTCCCATTAAACATACCTTTGCCTCTAAATTTTTTCCCTCTTCCTCTCTTATTTTTTTCTCCTTTCCTCTTTTTCTTCTCCTCAACCCTTAGTGCCATTTGATAGCACTTGTGGACTATCTTAAGGTTGAACAATCTTAGTTCATCTTGTATGCCAAATATGAGACCATTTAAGTACCTTGCCAACTTTTGTTTCTCACTCTCTAGTATCTTGGCTTTAAGATTCATTCTATGGAACTCTTCTGTGTAAGCACTCACATCAAGGTAATTTTGTCTCAGATTTTGGAGTTTCTTATGTAGGAGTACCTCATAATCTCCCATGACAAATTATCTCTTTACCTCCATCATCATCTTCTTCCAAGTGGTGATTGGATTCCTCCCATCTTCCATCATTTCATTCTAAAAGAATTTCCACCAACTAAGGGTTGGGCCTTTCATTTTAGACTTATCCAATCTCACCTTCTGGCTCTCAGATACTTCCTCACATTCAAAGTAATTTTCTACTTCTTCAATCTAGTCCATGCATTCCTCTAGATTATTCTTGCCAAGGAACATGGGGATGTCACACTTATCTTTCCTTCCTACCCTTTATAGAGCCTCTAGGAGGGGTTTTTGGTGAGAAAGTACCTCTCCTCTTTTAGTTATGGGAGCCTCTTTCTCATCTAACTCCTCAGCAACACTCCTCCCTTGGTTTCTCTTCAACTTCTCTAATTCTTCTTCAAGCCTCCTGCTCCTAGCAACTTATTCTCTCACAATCTTTTCCAATTCCACATTGGTCACTCTTGAGGAAATTTATTCATCACCATGATCCTCCATGATTCAAGTGTCTTCCCAAAGAAAAATCCTAGTCCTCTGATACAACCTGATGCAAAGAGCACAACAAGAAGATAAGGAAGTATGCAATCTCCTTCACAACTCCTCCAAAATGATTTTGGTACAATCCAATCTCACTAACCTCGGGATATTAAGTGTATCAAAAAAGTAGTGATGTATAGGAATCTTCCCTAATCCTCTTCAATATCCTAAGGTATTACACCAATTCTCCAAAAATGAAGACTTAGAGACTGATGCAGGAGCATCTTGGGTCTTTGAGCAATCTTGCATCAACCAAAAACATTTCCTGATTTCTGTACCTATTTGCTGTTGTTTTCTTTATAATTGTTGTATTTGTTGGTTTCATGGTGTGTGAAGCTTACATGATGTTGAGGATCTATTTGGGAACCTTCTCCTATGAGAACATAAATTTTGGATGGACTGTTTCAAAGTTACAGTTGTTTTCCTTGCCGTCGGAACCACGTTTTCCTGCAGTTTTGGTGCTGATTGTTCATAGTGGAGATCTTGATCCATAAGGAATCAGCCTTTTATCTCTTAATTAATTTTATAGAACCTAAATTAATATCATTCCCCAAGAGTGCAAGCCATAATTAATTATGAGTAAAAAGTTATGCCCATTTTTCTCGGGGACCTATTTTTTGCCAATTTTCAAGTGAAACATGTGGCGTTTCTTCTTGCGATGTTTCATGTGATCAAATGGGATCTTTCAACCTTAAAGGCATGTTCTTGGATCATGTAAGGACCTAAATCTAAAGGTGCATCAAATTATATTCTTTCTAGCATTAGTTTTGGTTTAAATCTTGAGACTGGACCTATAATGTAATTAAATGCCTGACTGGCCGACTTGTGGCTTAGCTGGCTATATAAGGAGTCTAGATTGATGTAGTAGGGAATCAAGAGGAAATTAAGAAAGGAGATCAAAGAGGGATAATTATCAAGATATATCATTGGAGATAAAGATAGGATGCGAATTGAGCTATTGATTTCATAATTCTTATTGTATAAGGCTGAAACCCAGAAGGCCTCACAGTCGGGCATGTTGAAAGAAATAATATAATTCTCTGTTGTTTCTGCCAGTTGATTCTCTCATATCCATTTTAATTTCATTACTTTCATGTGATATTATATTACTTTCATTGTGTAACTTTGAGCAAGGGCTTGTTGTTGATTCAAGTGGAGTCAATTCTTCTTGATTCTGCTTGTATCTACCCTGCCCCTGCATCAAGTGGTATCAGAGTGAGTTCTTTCTTGTGGATTGGATCGTGGAGAACCTTATTGGATTAGTTGTAGTGTGGTGGATCTAAGATCTGACCTATAACTTGTAGAAGGTTATGATCTTGCTAGAACCTAATTTTCAAGATGGTTCATGGTAGAGGAAATGATAATGCTATCATGGATATGTTGAGGCAGATTGCAACTAGGCTTGAAGCTGTAGAGATAGCCCAAAGAAGAGGAGCACATATTGAAGATGTTAGTGATGAAGAAGAAGAAGCAGCACCTAATGCTAAACCTGAAGTTGAACAAGATGAGGAAAGACTTTTGAGAGTTTTGTTTAAGGCTAACTCCAGACCTGCAGTTGAAGTTGCTTGCTATGATGGAAGACTTGAGACTGATACACTTTTGGATTGGATCTATGAGATGGATAAATACTTTGAGTACAAAGGTACTCCTGATAATAAGAAGGTTAAGATAGCAGTTATAAATTTGAAAGGTCATGCATCTCTTTGGTGGGATCATTTGCAAACTAAGAGACAAAAGAGAGGAAAAGAAAAGATCAAGACATGGATGAAGATGCTTGGAAAGATTAAGAATAAGTTTCTTCCTACTGACTACCAAGTGAGTCTTATGAGAAAAATGAAAAATTTGAGACAAAAGGACATGAGTGTAAAAGAATATACTGAGGAGTTTTACAAATTGGATATCAGATCTGGACATGTGGATGATGAAGTTGAGAAGGTGGCTAGATATCTGAATGGCCTAAGCACATCTATTCAAGATGAGATTAGTTATGTGAAGATTGATAGTGTGGAAGAAGCATACCAATTTTATTTGAAGGCTGAAGAAAGATTGACAAAGAGACATGAACAAAGACAAAGAGGAAGAGGTGGCAGATTTCAGAGAAGTAGAGGAAGATCTTATGGAGAAAGTAGCAGATTTGACAATGTAGCACAAGATAAAGAATGGAAAGATGAACCTGCTAAAAGATGTAATTACTCTAGAGGTAGCTATACTAGTTACTCTAGGAATAACAATAATGGGAAAAGAGAAGAGAAATCTTGGTTTAAAGGTACTTGTTATAAATGTGGTGAAGAAGGACATAGAGCTTTTGAATGTACTAACTCTGGAAAGAAGACTGGGGGTAATGGCAGAAATAATTTGGCTTGTGAAGAAGTTGAGGAAATGTCTAATGAACCTGAACATGGTGAGAACTTGATGTTAAGAAGGATATTGTGGAATGAAGAAGCTGATGAGGAACCTGTTTTGAGGAAAAGTTTGTTCAGAACCAAATGTAAGATAACTGATAAATGTTGCAAGGTAATCATTGATAGTGGAAGTTCTGATAATTTGGCATCCGAAGAGCTGGTTAAAAAATTGCAGTTGTAGAGATTGAAACATCCTAAGCCTTACCATATTTCTTGGATCTAGAAGGAGCATAAACTACTTGTAAGTGAACAATGCCTTGTTAAATTCAAAATTGGGAATTATCATGATGAAGTCTTGTGTGATATTATGCTTGTGGATTGTTGTCATATTCTTTTGGGTAGACCTTGGTAGTATGATAGGAAAGCTTTTCATGATGGTAGATTGAATCAATATACTATTTGGATGGATGGAAAGAAACAACTATTGTTTCCTTTGATAGAAAAGTTTGATGAAAGTAACTATACCATAGTCAGAGTATGCTTGGTTGATGGTAAAAAGTTTGCAAGAGAAATGAAAGAACATAATGTTTGTTTTGCTTTAATTCCAAAAAAGACTGAGAAAAAAGATGAGTTAGAACATGCACCTAAGGTTAAGCCTTTGTTGAATGAATTTGATGACATCATTTCTGATAATGTACCTAATGGTTTACCACCTATGAGAAGTATAAGTCATTGTATGGATTTGATACCTAGAGCTAGTTTGCCTAATAAAGCACCACATAGGTTGACACCTGATGAAAAGACCGAATTGAATAAACAAGTGCAAGAATTGCTTGAGAGAGGTTTGATTAGGGAAAGTCTGAGTCCTTGTGTAGTACCTACTATATTAGCACCTAAAAAGAATGGAGAATGGAGAATGTGCATTGATTCTAGAGCCATAAATAAGATAATAGTAAAGTACAGATTTCCTTTGCCTAGGATGGATGACATAATGGATAGTTTGAGTGGAGCAAAGTATTTCACAAAGATTGATTTGAAAAGTGGGTATCATCAGATTAGGATTAGAGAAGGGGATGAATGGAAAACTACTTTTAAGACTAATGAAGGTTTGTATGAATGGTTGGTTATGCCTTTTGGTTTGACTAATGCACCTAGTACTTTCATGAGGCTGATGAATGAAGTTCTGAAAATATTCTTGGGTAAGTTTGTCATTGTATATCTTGATGACATTTTGATATTCAGTAAGAGTAAGGAAGAACATCTTGAACATATCAGACAAGTATTGCAGAGATTGAAGGAAGAAAAGTTACTGATTAATTTGAAGAAATGTTCATTTATGAAAGAAGAGATTGTGTACCTTGGCTTTGTAATTTTAGCTGATGGATTGAAGATGGATCCTGAGAAAGTGAGAGCTATACTTGATTGGCCTACACTAGAGAATGTTGGAGAGGTAAGATCATTTCATGGATTGGCTAGTTTTTATAGGAAGTTTATCATAAATTTTAGTTCTATTTGTAATGCTATGATTGAAACTATGAGAGGAGATAAAAAGGATTTCAAATGGACACATGGAGCAAAAAAGAGTTTTGAAACATTGAAACAAAGAATTGTAGAGTTGCCTACACTTGCTTTGCCTAATTTCAGTAAGGTTTTTCAAGCTGAATGTGATGCTAGTGGAAGTGCAATTGGATCTGTTTTGAGTCAAGAAGGAAAACCTATAGCTTTCTTTAGTGAAAAGTTGAATGATGCTAAGAGAAAATATTCAGTTTATGACTAGGAATTTTATGCTATTGTTCAAGCTTTGGAGACATTATTTGATACCTAAATATTTTGTGTTGTATACTGACCATAAAGCTTTGCAGTATTTGGAAAGTTAGAATAAGTTGAATCAGAGACATATGAAGTGGGTTGAGTTCTTGCAGAATTTTTCCTTTTCATTGAAGCATAAAAGTGGACAGTCAAATAAGGTTGTTGATGACTTGAGCCAAAGAAGAAGTTTGCTGACAAAGATGAGAGTTGAGGTACTTGGTTTTGATGATTTGAAGTGTTTTTATGAGACTGACATTGATTTTGCAGAACCTTGGAAAGCTTGTAAGGAACACATAGTGAGTGATAAATGGATTGATTATTTCATTCAAGAAGACATATTGTTTAAAGGAGTTCAGTTGTGCATACCTAGAGGATCTATGAGAGAGAACATAATGAAGGAGAAACATAGTGGTGGACTCGTTGGACATTTTGGGATTGATAAGACTATGAATTTGATTTCAGAAAGATACTTTTGGCCACATATTTACAAAGATGTACAAAGAATGGTTAGAGGTTGCAGAATTTGCCAAACAACAAAAGGAACTAGTCAAAATTTTGGATTGTATACACCTTTGCCTGTACTCGATAGACCTTGAGAAGATGTGAGTATGGACTTTGTTCTTGGATTGCCTAGAACTTAGAGAGGTAATGATTCTATTTTGGTAGTGGTTGACATATTTTCAAAGATGACACATTTCATACCTTGTAAGAAGACATCTGATGCATTGCATGTAGTTGAATTATTCTTCAAGGAAGTGGTAAGATTGCATGGTTTTCCTAAATCTATTGTTTCAGACAGAGATATTAAGTTTACTGGTTATTTTTGGAGAACACTTTGGAAAAAGATGAATAAAAAATTGAAGTTTAGTTCTACATTTCAACCTCAGATAGATGGACAAACTGAAGTTGTGAATAGAAGTTTGGGAAACTTGTTGAGATGTTTAGTTGGAGAGAAGCCTGCTAACTGGGATTTGATTTTGGCACAAGAAGAGTTTGCATATAATAACTCAGTGAATAGAAGTACTAAGAGGACACCATTTGAGATTGTTACTAGATTTCATCCTAAGGGAACCAAAGAGCTGAGAGATTTACCTACTGAGACAAGAGGAAGTGTTGAAGATGAGGATTTTGTAGAATACATGAGAACTTTACACGATGAAGTCAAAAGGAATTTGGGGGACAATAATTTGAAATATAAACAAAGAGAAGACAAGAGGAGACATAAATCTTTTGAAGTTGGAGATGAGGTTATGATTCATTTGAAAAAGAATAGATTTCTAGTTGGTACCTACAACAAGCTAAAAATGAAGAAGTTTGGACCTTGTAAGATTATGAAGAAGTTTGACAGTGGAAATGCTTATGAAGTGGAATTACCAGAGGACATGGATATATCACCTATGTTCAATATTGATGATATCTTTGAGTACTTTGAATCAAATGATGAGATAAAAGATGATCCATATTATCCTAAGAAGAACAAAGACAACATTGAGAAGATCTTGAATAAAAGAGTGAGCAAGAGTACAAGAGGAAACAACTACATGGAATATCTAGTTCAGTGGAAAAACAAGCCAGTTGAAGACAATTCATGGATTACACAAGATGAGTTGGATCTTTATGATTCAGGTCAAAATGTGAGTAGTTCCTAATGTGGACATTAGTTCTTTATTTACCCCAGGTGTTTGATGTAGGAGCATCTTGGGTCTTTGAGCAATCTTGCATCAACCAAAAACATTTCTTGATTTCTATACCTGTTTGCTGTTGTTTTCTTTATAATTGTTGTATTTGTTGGTTTCATGGTGTGAAAAGATTACATGATGTTGAGGATCTATTTGGGAACCTTCTCCTATCATAACACAAAGTTTTTATGGATTGTTTCAAAGTTACAACTGTTTTCCTTGCCGTTAGAACCGCGTTTTCCTGTAGTTTTGGTGTTGATTGTTCATAGTGGTGATCTTGATCCATAAGGAATCAGAATTTGGGATCTTAAGGAATTTTAGAGGACCTAAATTAATATTATTTCCAAAGAGCACAAGCCATAATTAATTATGAGTAAAAAGTTATGCCCATTTTTCTCAGGGATCTATTTTCTGCCAGTTTTTAGGTGAAACGTGTGGTGTTTCTTCTTGCGATGTTTCGTGTGATCAAATGAGACCTTTCACCCTTAAAGGAATGTTCTTGGGTCATGTAAGGACCTAAATAAAAAGGAAAATCAAATTATATTCATTCTATCATTAGTTTTGGTTTAAATCTTGAGACTGGACCTATAATGTAATTAAATGCCTGACTGGCCAACTTGTGGCTTAGCTGGCTATATAAGGAGTCTAGATTGATGTAGTAGGGCATCAAGAGGAAATTAAGAAAGGATATCTAAGAGGGATAATTATCAAGATATATCATTGGAGATAAAGATAGGATGTGAATTGAACTTTTGATTTCATAATTCTCATTGTATAAGGCCGAAACCCGAAAGGCCTCACAGCCAGGCATGTTGAAAGAAATAATATAATTCTCTGTTGTTTCTGCTAGTTGATTGTCTCATATCCATTTTGATTTCATTCATTTCATGTGATATTATATTTCTTCCATTGTGTAACTCTGAGCAAGGGCTTGTTGTTGATTCAAGTGGAGTCAATTCTGCTTGATTCTACTTGTATCTACCCTGCCCCTATGTCAGAGACACTTTCCCTATTTTGGTCTAAATATTAAAATCTTCACTAGTGAAACTTCCTACCTAGCTTAAAGGTTTTAACACCTTATTTGGTGAATATTAATAGATAATCGATCATTAAATTGATTCCACAACACCCACAATGTGTTGAACTCCAACTGACCTATGAATCTTACTAGGTCTTTTCAAATGGCTTTTGGTGTGCAAATTCTCACCATGGATGAGATTATAAAAACTTAAGGAAAATTAAAGCACCCTTTTGGATTCCTCTAAGTTCCCAAAAGTCCCAAGGAACAACTACACTCCAGCAACACTCAACCCTCACAATGCTCACAGGCCTAATTAGTCAAATTAGGCTTGGATTACACTAAAAGTGATCAAGGATGGGTACATAGAATCAGTAAAAGGTTTTAGAAACCTTCATATACCTCCAAATGAATCAAATCCACCTTCTAACTGACCTCTCAAATCAAATCAATTGTATGCACACCACTCCATACAACCGACTGGCTAAATACATAGAGATATTTAGCCTAGGGCTTGATGCAAAACCCTCCAAACCTCCAGGTCTCTCCATGAGCTTTAGGAATCATTAATAATATATTCCTAACTTGCATTTCCCAAGTGGCCATGGAATTACACTAGTGAAATGTCAAGTTAGGGCCCCATTTGTGCAACAGGCCTGGTTTGGGCTCTTTCCTGGACTGCTTCTACAAATTTGTTTATAACTTTTTCCTCATAGACCCAAATGAAACCAATCCAATTTTTTTAGAAAGTAGATTCACAAATATTTCTAATAATGTTATTAGTTTGATCTGGTCTCTCCGTACTAGTTTTCTCAAGAAAACTGATGGTTTTTCATTAAAATTGCATTAAACTTCATGTTACAATATCTAACATCTTGGAGAGGCTTTAACATGTTTAAATATGTTTAAATAAAAGTTCCAACTAGTCAATGAGTATTTGTGACCGTTGGCAACCAAATTTGAACTTCTCAAGCAATTTTTACAAATTTTGCCACATTTCTTACAATTTTGCCTTCTTTGCACTCCTCATGACTTGGACTAAGATCTTAAACATTAAGCCTAATAAAATATTCTCAAAATGATCCAAAATCATTAGAATCATATCTAAAACTCCTAAAACACACAAAATACCTAATCCCACCTATCACCTATAAACTTAAAATCCAAGTGGACTAAGGCATCCCAAGGGATATAGGTGTGCCTTAGGGATCCTTGACCACACAAGTTGGATCAAAACAAAAGGAGGATGATCTCAAATATCCATCCCATTATTAAAAATAAAAATTTAAAAGGAAAGATTATGATAATCTTGGATGTTTCCCTCAATGCCCTTCACCACATGTGAACACTAATTCCTAACAATACAAATTACATCCTTTCAACTCTACACACTACTACCTAAATCTTGTTGTACATAATCACATACATATAAGAACCTATCTCTCTTTCACTTCTAGTGAACTCATCACTAATTGATCATGCTACATTGAAACTTAGTAGTTAGATGATCTCTATAGTTATTTGTTCCCATATACAACACTTTATGATATCAATGATGTTCATATTCTCCTCCTTTGAAATTTTAACACTTCCAACTGTAGTAACATCAAACCTTGTGGCTTATGATCTATTGGAGTAAATTAATATTTACTGACAAGATTAAGTTTAGGTAAGGCATATTATTAGGAGGTTAGGTAAAATTTATTAATATTTCATTGACATGTATTAATATTTGTGTTGAGTATTTGACAGGTAGTTGTACTCACACTCACACCTCATTAGTGTTCCCTCTCTCACTATTGCCTATATAAGAATAGCTATTGTTCATTGATAACCATCTCAAATACATTTATCTATTTGGTGAAAATGTCAATTTCAGATTGTGAAGGTTTATAGTTGTCTATAGATCTTGGAGTGAGTTAATATTCCAACATCGTATTAGAGCCTACTTGCAGTGTCTTCTTTTGTGCATGAGAAGCTTTCATTATGTAGTTTGAGATCAACTTATAGGAAATTTGATTTTTAGTTGAGGCATTTTTCTATGAATTTATTGTAGATTTTATTTCTTTCATGGTGATTTTTCAATTACAATTGTTGGAATATGATTGTTTTATGAAATTTTTCTATTTTTCCTAACCATGATGGATTTTGATATTCTATTGGAGCAAATTTATTTTTTGCATAGTAGTGGTAGTCATTTTTAGCTAGCCAAAGGGCTTTTATCTACATTATTGTCTAATTGGCAGGCTTAATAGTTTGTAGGCCCATCCCATTTCCTTGGTCTGGCATAATATGATCTATGGAGGGAGCATTGCATCTTCTCCCAATGAGAGATTATGATATTTCCATGCTAATTTATGATCACAATGGTGGTCTTGACATATGATATTATATGAATTCCCATCTATTGGAAAGTTAATACTTAAAAGGGTGTGATTGTTAGTGATTCAACATTATTTTTTGTTGCAAGGAAAAATATTTGAAGAGATTAATCATATATGTCTACATGAAGCAGATTTCATATTTTCAAAGTCAATCATATTACTCACTATAGAACCATGTACTTTTAGGCTAGTCTTTCTTGAAACAATGGATTTATCTATTCCTAATGTGGATGTTTCATATGATTTTATTTTATAATAGTGACTTTCATTTGTATCAAATTTGAAATTGGCCAATCATATCAGATTTAATATCTTTGATGTATAATTTTATGCAAACATTTTCATTTAGGGTTTCATGGTGCACCCATGGTGGGCCAAATGAAATTTATTTTGTAAATCACTCAGGGTATATAATCCCATATTCAAAGTATGAGGAGTCATTTGTGGCTTTGTACATGATGCTATCCTTTGAGACTATAAACATTGGCCCATATGGTTATAAGAGGTTTCTTGCATATTTGTGTGGTGGCTCACTCTTTCAAGCTTGTGGTGCTTAGCAGATAACTTGCTCCAAATTGGTGTCATGGTGAATTGTTGATGTTGTTGGAAACAATTGTCTGAAGAAAATTGCTACTCAAATTATGTATTATCTTTGATGTCACACAATGTCATAGTCCGCAGTATTCAGTACCTACCACGCTCAGTCGGTCTGCCTAGCAGTAAAATTAGTGCTTACCGAGTTCACTCAGTTATCAAAGAAAAATCAGCATGTACCGAGTTCACTCGGTTGTCGAAGAAAATCATCAGTGTTTACCGAGTTCACTTGGTTGTCAAAAGAAAAGATAGCATCTACCGAGTTTAGTCAGTTATCGAAGAAAAAGATTACTAGTGTTTACCAAGTTCCCTCGGTCTCCGAAAGATTGTAGAAAGTTATGGTCACCGAGCACTGTTGGCCCTTGAAGGATTTTTGCAAATAAAGTTTTCTTAATCCAGCTGACTGTTATACTAAGTAATGCCGATTTGACAAATCTAAAATTATATAAATAAAAGGTCAAATGTGAAAAATAAATAACGAACATAACAGAAGATATATAGAAGAAAGACAGGAAAGGTGTGTGCGAATTTGTGAAGGATGATCAGATATCCTTGAGGAGTAGCAGAGATACATTCGATCAGGAAGGATCACACTTATACAGAACTAAGATCTGTAATCAGCAAGGTAGTTGCATTATTATACAGGTCATTTTCATTGTTACCTTTTTATCATTGTAACAGTGAATTCTAAATCTCTTAACCGAGTTGGTTTAACAACCATATTGTAAATCCTCTAACAAGGTGATAATTCCATTGAATTGTTTTCAAGACCTCTTACCAGGCCACTCCTAGCAAGGTGATTAAATCCTCTAACAAGGTCACACCTAACAGTGTGTTTTGTAACCTTTTACCGGGTTGGCTTCTAACCAGGCATCACTTCAGAAAAGTGAAAATCAGTATCTAGATACATTGGTGGTTTTTCCCATATTGGGTTTCCACGTTAAATTCTGTGTCTCTTGTGTTCTTAATTGTTATCTTAATCATATACAAGTGCTGATGAATATCTAAAAGATAATTTTGCTAATACTTTCTGCATCTACAAAGTTACTGCAATCTATTTACCGAGTGTTAAACAGATAATATTCATTAAGATATCCTAAGGGATCTAGAAAGAAATAATTGTGAAGTGTTTTATGGTTGACTGATTCACCCCCCCCCCTCTCAGTCAGTTCATCCATATTCCATCAATTGGTATCAGAGCTTTTGGTGCTTGCAGGAAGGGTTTCAAGGACCTAAGCTAAAGATCAGGATGTCTTACAAGAGGGAAATTCCAAAGCTCAACAGAGATAACTTTTCAGCATGGTAAGGTCTCATGAGACTTCATCTGGCTTCCATTGGTGATTCAAGATGCAAATACATTGATGAAGAATACACAGTTCCTACTGGCGCATTAACTGTTGAAGACATTGTAGAGAAAAAGAATCATAACGCCATGATGATAGACATTGCATTAGCTCTCAGCTATGAAGAATTTGATGAAATTAAAGAATGCACTAATGCATATGAAATGTGGATCAATCTAAAGAAAATATATGGCGGTGATGCAAATGTGAAAAGAGCCAAAGCAGAAAGCCTAAGAGGACAGTTTGACAAGATGAACATGAAAGAAGATGAAAACATTGCAAAATATGTTGAAAGGATCAAAGCAAGTGTTAGTGCAATTAGAGCTTTTAGAGGAACAATCTCTGATGAAACTGTTATAAGTAAGGTACTCAAAACATTACTCCCTATCTATGCAATAAGAGTATCAACTATTCAAGAAAGAAGATGTGAAACAAACCACAATATAACTTTGGATGCTTTAGTTGGAAGATTAACAGCCTTTGAATTAGACAACTATGACAACTATGTTCCAAATTTCAAAAATATTGAGTCAGCATTTGAAGCCAAGGTTTCACTAAGGAAGAACAAGAAAATTAAAGAAGTTCAGTCAGAAAGTGAAGATGTATCAGAAGAAAGTTCTGATAGTGATCTTGAAATTGTAGAAGCATTACTTGCAAAGAAGTACTCTAAAGGGAAAGGTAAATATAAAGGTAAAACTCCTTTAATCTATTTTTCATGTGAAGAAATTGGACATATTGCAGCTAGGTGCCCAAACAAGTAGGTAAAGGAAGAGAAGAGAGGTCACAAGTACTATGGCAAAAAGAATTTCAAATCATTCAAGGATAAAGGTAAGAAAACATGTTTTATGGCTAAAGATTCTGATGATAGTGAAGAAGAAATTGTCTTTATTGCTATAAAAGATGAATCTGATGATGATGAAGATAAGATGGCACTTATTTCTCATATAAGAAAAGATGATATATGGATAATAGACAGTGGATGTTCACACCACATGACTGGTGACAAGACAAAATTTGAATACCTAGAAGACTGTGATAGTGGCAATGTAAGATTTGGAAACAATGAACCTTGTTGTATAAAAGGAAAAGGAAGAATCTCATTAACCAAAGAACTCATATGTGATAATGCTTATTGGGTTGAAGGACTAAAACATAATCTTCTAAGTGTAGCACAGCTAATCAATACTAGTTTCAAGGTTGAATTCATGAATGGTTAAGCAAGACTGCTGGATGAAAAAGGAAAACTCATTGGATCAGGCAAACAAACAAAAGGTAACTTATTTTATCTTGATCTCAGTGAATATTAATGTTTTATTGCTCAAATTGAAGAAAGTTGGCTATGGCACAAAAGGTTATGTCATGTGAATTTTGATAACATGATAAAAATAAGCAAATTCAAGAAGGTAAGAGGCATTCCTACTTTGAAGAAACCTGATACTGGTCTATGTAAGAATTGTCAGATTGGCAAAATGAGTAAAACTAGTTTTAAGAGTAAAAACTATCAGTCTAAAGAGATTTTGGAAATTGTGCATACTGATTTATGTGGACCTATTGGAATACAAAGCTATACTGGAGATAAATTCTTTATTCTTTTCGTTGATGATTATTCTAGAATGATGACTGTTATGTATTTAAGAGAAAAGTCAGAAGCATTTGAAAAATTCAAATGGTACTTGGCAAGAGTGGAAAAGGAAACAGGGAAAAGATTAAAATGCTTAAGATCAGACAGAGGTGGTGAATTCATCTCCCATGATTTTAACAACTTTTGCATTGAAAGAGGAATCAAAAGACAGGTATCAGCTCCTAGAACTCCTGAGCAGAATGGAATAGCAGAAAGAAGAAATAGATCTATTATGGATTGTGCAAGGACTCTAATGATAGAAAAGAACATCGCTATAAAGTACTGGAAGGAAGCTATCAGCACTACAGTTCATACCTTGAACCGAGTACAATTGAAGAAAGACACATTCAAAACTCCTTATGAGCTATGGTATGGCTATAAACCCAATGTAAGTTACATGAAAGTATTTGGTAGCAAGTGTTATATCTTAAAAGAATCTAGAAGAAATAAATTTGATGTGAAAAGTGATGAAGGAATATTCTTAGGATATTCTAGCAAAAGCAAGGCATACAAATGTCTGAACTTATCTACTCACAAAGTCATAGAAAGTATACATGTAAAATTTGATGAGTTTGCAGAAAAGACTGAAGAAGAAAGCAAAAGGGAACCTGAGAACTACAGAAGATTCATTTACATTGAACCTGAAACACTGCCAGACACAACTATCAATGATGAAACTATATCTACCGAGCCTAGCACAGTAACCGAGTCATAGGAAGAAGTTCAAACCGAGTCACAGGAAGAAATTCAAACCGAGTCTCAGCCTGAAGTTACCGAGCAAATATCTACCAAGCCCGAGCAACCTGAAGAAGAGATCCTAGAAGACAACAACATGACACATTCAAAAAGCAAGGAACCTATACTAGCCAAATATGTCAGAAGGCATCATACACCAGATCAAATCATTGGAAACAAATCAGATGGTACTATGACAAGAAGTAAGCTAAAAGGTACATGTCTGCTTACTGATTTTGAACCTAGAAATATCAAAGATGCATTGGAAAATGAAAGTTGGATTGAAGCAATGAATGAAGAATTAGAACAAATACAAAAGAACAAAACATAGACTCTTGTATCTAGACCTAAAGATAAGAATGTAATTGGAACAAAATGGGTATTCAGGAATAAGTTGAATGAAGACGGTCAAGTATCTAGAAACAAAGCTAGATTGGTATGTAAAGGTTATTCTCAAGAAGAAGGTATAGATTATGGTGAAACTTTTTCTCCTGTTGCAAGATTAGAAGGTGTAAGAACTCTACTTGCTTATGCAGCACATAAAGGATTTAAGGTATATCAGATGGATATAAAATCTGCATTTCTCAATGGAATTCTTGATGAAGAAGTCTACATTGAACAACCTGAAGGTTTTGTTGATCCAGATAAAAAGGACATGGTCTGTAGGTTACACAAAGCATTGTATGGTTTGAAACAAGCTCCTAGAGCATGGTATGAAAGACTCCATAACTACCTGATTTAGATTAATTTCAAAAGAGCCAATGATAACAGCAATCTGTCTATTAAAGAAGGACCAGATGACAAAATTGTATTGGCAGAAATATTTGTAGATGATACTATATTTACAGGGAATGATGATCAGTGCAAAGAATTTTCAGAGTAGATGAACAAAGAATTTGAAATGTCTATGTTTGGTTTAATAAAATTCTTTGTTGGTCTTCAAATTCAGCAAAGCAAGAATGGTATATACATTACTCAATCTAAATACATTAAGGAAATACTTAAGAAGTTTGGTATGGAAGATTCAAAACCAGTTGGTACACCCATGTGTACTGGACTGAAACTTACCAAAGATGATGATTCAAAAGAAGTAGATCAGACCTTATACCGATCTATGATTGGAAAATTGCAGTATGTAGTACATACCAAACCTGATATTGCCTTAGCAGTCAGTATAGTAGCAAGATTCTCAGCTAAACCTAAGGAAAATCATATGATGGCAATCAAAAGAATCTTAAGGTAATTAAGAGGAACTAAAGAATATGGTTTGTGGTATAAATTTGGAGGCAATCTAGACTTAAAAGTGTTTACTGATGCTGATTGGGCAGGGAACATTGATGACAGAAAAAGTACAAGTGGTGGAGCATTTTTTCTTGGAAAAAGACTGGTATCCTAGACCAGTAAAAAGCAAAATTGCACATCTCAATCCACAGCTGAAGCAGAATATGTTGCTACTGCAATAAATTGTTCAAATATTGTTTGGTTTAAACAGTTATTACAAGGTATGAAGGCTGAAATCAAAGAACCAGTTGTTATATTTTGTGACAATACAAGTGCAATAAACATTTCGAAGAATCGAGTAATGCATTCCAAAACCAAGCACATTGCTATTAAATATCACTTTGTCAGAGAATTGGTGCAGGACAAGGAAATCAGATTAGAATATATTCATACAAAAGAGCAGATTGCAGACATTTTCACCAAACCATTACCTAAGGATGCATTTGTGTATCTAAGAGGTAAGTTAGGGGTCATTCCCCTATCTGAGGCTCACAAAATACAGTTTTAGTGATGCATCAACCAGAACATGATTGAAAATCAACATGTTGATGCAGCATATTCAAGGAATCATTGCATATGAATCAGTACTTGAGGTACATTAATTTACACTGGTAATATGTGAATTGTCTTTGGCATGTGTTGTCAAAGAGGGAGTGTTTGCTATGTCTTTGCTATTACTTCAAGAAATTTTCAATAGTCAGAGGAAGAATTTCAAGAAAAAGGAAGTTTTCTGACAGAGGGAGATTTGAATCTGAACCGAGCTAATTCTTTCAAAATTTCTTATGCTATGACATATTGTGTTGCCATCAATGCCAAAGAGGGAGATTGTTGGAAACAATTGTCTGAAGAAAATTGCTACTCAAATTATGTATTGTCTTTGATGTCACACAATGTCATAGTCCGCAGTATTCAGTACCTACTGAGCTCAGTCGGTCTGCCTGACAGTAAAATTAGTGCTTATCGAGTTCACTCGGTTATCAAAGAAAAATCAGCATGTACCGAGTTCACTCGGTTGTCGAAGAAAATCATCAGTGTTTACCGAGTTCACTCGGTTGTCAAAAGAAAAGATAGCATCTACCGAGTTCAGTCGGTTATCGAAGAAAAAGATTATTAGTGTTTATCGAGTTCCCTCGGTCTCCGAAAGATTGTAGAAAGTTATGGTCATCGAGCACTGTCGGCCCTTGAAGGATTTTTGCAAATAAAGTTTGCTTAATTCAGCCGACTGTTATACTAAGTAATGTCAATTTGACAAATCTAAAATCATATAAATAAAAGGTCAAATGTGAAAAATAAATAACGAACATAACAGAAGATATATAGAAGAAAGACAGGAAAGGTGTGTGCGAATTTGTGAAGGATGATCAGATATCCTTGAGGAGCAGCAGAGATACATTCGATCAGGAAGGATCACACTTATACAGAACCGAGATCTGTAATCAGCAAGGCAGTTGCATTATTATATAGGTCATTTTCATTGTTACCTTTTTATCATTGTAACAGTGAATTCTAAATCTCTTAACCGAGTTGGTTTAACAACCATATTGTAAATCCTCTAACAAGGTGACAATTCCATTGAATTATTTTCAAGACCTCTTACCAGGCCACTCCTAGCAAGGTGATTAAATCCTCTAACAAGGTCACACCTAACAATGTGTTTTGTAACCTTTTACCGGGTTGGCTTCTAACCGGGCATCACTTCAGAAAAGTGAAAATCAGTATCTAGATACATTGGTGGTTTTTCCCATATTGGGTTTCCACATTAAATTCTATGTCTCTTGTGTTCTTAATTGTTATCTTAATCATATACAAGTGCTGATGAATATCTAAAAGATAATTTTGCTAATACTTTCTGCATCTACAAAGTTACTGCAATCTATTTACCGAGTGTTAAACAGATAATATTCATTAAGATATCCTAAGGGATCTGGAAAGAAATAATTGTGAAGTGTTTTATGGTTGACTGATTCACCCCCCCCCCCCTCTCAGTCAGTTCATCTATATTCCATCAGATGCATGTTACCAAATCATATGGAGATCATAATACTCCACCTTCTCTCAATGTGCCACTTTATTCTTAAATAAATCTAACCCATGTCTATGATCGTTTGGGGGTTTCTCAAAAATCAAATGAGGTTGCACTTTATTAAAAGGTTCTTGATTCCTCATTAGAGGTAGTACATCTACCTCCACTAGAGACTTCCATCATTCTCAATCAGCATATATTTATCATTGTTTTCCTAGTTTGGATTCCTATTTTCTAGAAATTGGTTCCTAATTCTCACATTTTAGATTTGGGAAACACATTTGAGGGGATTTCTCTATTATGTGATGATAGTTGTGGCACAAATGTTGTTACTTCATCTTTGTACTCGGATCTTTCTCCACAATAGTTTCTATTAGTTCCTTGTTTGTAGGCATTGGACTATATTTTTCTTCAAGAACTCATAATCACGATAGAATGGTGTTCATTATGGTGAGGATATCATCCTTCCTCTAGGGGGATATACTTGATTGTAGATATATCATATGTGTAGTCCTTGGGGGATGTGATTGTTTCCTCTATCCATGCATCTCATTTCTTTTCTATCTTTTTAAGAGGAGTTTTTTCCAATGTGATTTTCTCCTTTTCTCCATTTGTGATATATTGTATTTCCACACATTGTATTTTATTTCAACATGGGTACCTAAAATGGCCTACTTGTCTAGACCAACATTTCATCTTTATTTCATATTGAATAATACTCTCCTCCCTAAGTTTCACTTATGGCCCAACTGTTGGAGTAAATTAATATTTACTCACAAGCTTGTGGTTAATTTATGATAATTATTAGGAGTTTATGCAAAGTTTAATAATATTTTATTATTTAACTATATTTACATTTGTGCCAAGTAGTTGTACCTACCCTTTCACCTTATTGGTGCTCCCTCTCTTTCTCTTTCCCAAATATGTAGAGCTATTGTACATTAATAATTTTCTCAAATACACACATCTACCAACTAAAATATTATTTTCTCATGAGAAGTTTTGTAGCTATTTGTAGATCCCAAGGTGGAGCTAGTGTTGACTTGGTGGTCAACGTCTCCTTAGGGACTCATGACATGGCTTAATCACCTCTCGTGGATTGAGTTAAATATGGCATTTGTATCAAACATTGATAGCTCCAGATTTTATTGCAATGACAAATGATTCCAACAATTGGTATCAGAGCCTTGGATCATGGGTTCAAGTCTCCCTTTAGTTGGTGCTGAAGGCTCAGTTAGTGTTGAGGAGGAGATTGTTGACTTGGTGGTCAACACCTCCTTGGGGACTCGTGACATGGCTTAACCACCTCCTGTGGATTAGGTTAAATCCTACATGAAACATCTCCTTCCACACATGAGAAGCTTTCATCAATCAATTTGAGATCAACTTAGAAGAAAATTGATTAGGAGTTGAGGAAATTGTCCATAAAGTAATTGCAAATTCTGTTTCCTTTATGATGATTTTTTATTTTGATTGGTGAAATTTGAAAAAATTAAACACATTTTCTATTTAACTTGGCTATAATGGATTTTGATACTATATTGTAGCTGATTTATTGTTTGTAGACTGATGATACTTTTTTTGTGTGGTTGGCGTAATGGTTTGGATTCACATTATTGTTTAATTGGTAGGTTTAATACTTTGTAGGATCATTCCATTACCTTTTCAAGTATATTTTGATTTGTGGAGGGAACATTACATATTTTCCTAATGAGATACTATTTCTATTCTAATTTATGATCATAGTGGTCAGCTCAACATTGCATATTAAATGGGGTCTTATCTATTTTATTACAAGGATCAGGAAGAGGAGGCTTCCATGGTGGTGAAGAAGGTGTTAGGGCATATGAATGTACACAATGAAAAGGAAGGAAAACTAGGAGAACTAAAGACCAAGATAGAGTTGCACATGTGGATAAAGATGTCAAATCATCACATTTTGAAGATTCTAAAAAAGGAGAAGTCCTAGTTAACAAAAGAGTCTTGCTAAGTGGTGAGAATGAACCTGAGCAAATGAGGAGCTTGTTTTGCACTAGGTGCAAGTGTGAGGATAAGTGTTGTGATGTGATTATTGATAGTGGATGAACTAAAAATTTGGTGTTAGAAGAAATGGTTACATAGTTAAAGATGAAGAGGCAAAAACACCCACATCCATATCAGATTGCCTGGATGTAGGATGACCATAAGGTCATGGTCAATGAATAGTGCCTAGTGAAGTTCAAGATTGGAGGATACCATGATGAGGTAATATGTGATATCATACCTATGGATGCATGTCATATGTTGTTGGGTATGTCATGGAAGTTTGATAGATGTGATGTACATGATGGTTATGCGAATACCTATTCCTTGAGAAAGGATGGAGTGCGACATAAGCCAAAGCCATTGAAGGACATTGAAGAAAAGATATGCAGTAATGCAAGAATAATTTTTGTTGATGGAAGAAAATTACTAGAAGTTATGAGACATGAGCATATGTGGTTATTTGTAATTCCAAAAGTTGGTAAAGAGGAAGTAGAAGATGTACTTGTAAAAGTTGCAGATTTGTTGAATGAGTTTCAAGATATTGTATCCGATAATGTTCTTGATGGATTACCACCTATAAGGAAGATCGGTTGTCAAATTGACTTGATTCAAGGAGCTAGTTTTCCAACTAAGGAAGCACATAGAATGACATGAGCAAAAATTGAAGAGTTGAACAGACAAGTACATGAGTTGTTGTAGAAGGTGTAGATTCAAGAGAGCTTGAGTCCATGTGTTGTACCAACATTTTTAGCACCAAAGAATAATGGAGAATGGAGGATGTGTAGATATTGTAGGGTTATAAACAAGATCACAATCAAGTACAAGTTTCCATTTCAGTAGACAAATGATATTATGGATTGTTTGAGTGGAGCTATGTATTTCTCAAAGATAAATCTGAAGTGTGGATATCATCAAATTCAGATCAGAGAAGGAGATGAATGGAAGACTTTCTTCAAGACAAAAGAAGGGTTGTATGAGTGGTTAGTCATTCCTTTTGGTCTAACCAATGCAGTGAGCACTTTCATGTAGCTCATGAATGAGGTTGTGAAATAAGTTTTGGGTAAGTTTGTCATTATTTACCTAGATGATATTTTGATCTTTAGTAAGACATTGGAAGATAATATAATACATATTCATAAAGTGTTTGAGAAGTTAAGGGAAGATAAATTGCTGATTAATTTGAAGGAGTGTAGTTTTATGAAGGAGTTAGTGTATATGAGATTTTTAGTTTCAGTAGAAGGTCTACAAATGGACCTAGAGAAAGTGAAGGCTATCCTTGAATGGCCTACTCCAAGGAGTGCTACTAAGGTAAGATCTTTTCATGGTTTGGCTAGCTTTTAAAAACAAATTATCAAGAGTTTTATTAGTATTTGTGGACCCTTGACTGAAACAATGAGAGGGGATATGAAAGAGTTTAAGTGGACTATAGGGGCAGACAAAAAATTTAAATTGTTGAAATAAAAAGTTACAAAACAACTTGTTTTAGCAATTCCAGATTTTAATAAGGTGTTTCAAGTAGACTGTGATTGTAGTGGTATTGTAATAGGAGTAGTTTTGAACCAAGAAGGTAGACATATTACTTATTTTAGTGAGAAGTTAAATGATGCCAAGAGAAAATATTTTGTTTATGATCAAGAATTTTATGATATATTTCAGGCATTGAAAAAGTAGAGACACTATCTTCTTTCTAAGGAGTTTATTTTGTATACTGATCATCAAGCTTTAAAATAATTGAACAATTAAGGAAAGTTAAATCAACGACATTTGAAATGGGTTGATTTTTTGCAGAGTTACACATTTATTTTGAAATATAGGAACATAAAGTATAATAGGGTAGAAAATTCTCTTAGTAGGAGACAAATTTTGCTAACAAAGATGTAGATTGAGGTGGAAGGGTTCAAGGAACTCAAGAGTTTGTATCCATAAGATCCTGATTTTGGTGAAGCTTGGAAAGATTGTACAAAACCTATTACTCTAGACATAACAAAGTGGTTGGATTTAATCATCTAGGATGGAATGATATTCAGAGGGAGTCAGTTGTCCATTCCAAAAAATTCTATGAGGGAGAATCTCATCAAGGAGAAGCATAGTAGAGGATTGGATGGATATTTTGGTCAAGATAAAACCCTTTCTTTGGTTAGTGAGAATTATTACTAGCCGTAGTTGTAGAAAGATGTCAAGAAGTTTACACAGAGTTGTAGAGTATGCCAAATGGAAAAAGGAGCAAAGAAGAATATAGGGTTATATTAGCCATTACCTATACCGAGGACTCAACAAGAAATGATTCAATTTTTGTGGCGGTTGACAGGTTTTCAAAGATGACACATTTCATTCCTTGCAAGAAGACTAATGATGATGTTGATGTGGTAGAATTATTTTTCAAAGAAGTGGTAGGACTACATGGTTTACCAAATAGCATAGTTTCAGATTGAGACATTAAGTTTTTTGGATATTTATGATGCACATTGTGGAAGAAGTTAAAGACAAATTTGAAGTTCAGATCATCACATCATCCGCACATTGAAGGATAGACAGAGGTGGTGAATAGGAGTTTGGGAAATTTTCTGAGATGTTTGGTTGGAGATAAGCCAACAAGATGGGATTTGATTTTAGCATAGGTAGAATTTGCATACAATAATTCTGTCAACATGAGCACTGGTAAATCACCATTCCATATTTTATATGGAAGTAGCCCCAGAAATGATTTCAAGTTTTGGAAGATACACAAAGGAGATATACGTAGTGCTAAAGCTGAGGATTTTGTAGAACATTTGAGGAACATCCATAAGGAGGTGAGGAATCACATTACCAAGATGAATATTTAGTATAAGGCTAAGGCAGATGAGAAAAGGAGGCATAAGGAATTTTAGGTTGGGGATGAAGTCATGGTTCATTTGTGGAAGGAGATATTTCTAGTAGGTACACATAACAAGTTGAAAATGAAAAAGGTTTGGGGCATGCAAGATATTGAAGAAGCATGATTCAAGAAATGCCTATGAAGTAGAGTTTCCTACTAAGCTGAATATTTCACCAGTATCTAACATTTTTGATCTAATAGCATATCATGAAGGGGGTGTTGAAGATGGTATCATAGAAGCACAATGGATTATTCCACCAACTACTTCAGCTACCAAAGAGATTGAGGATATACTGGATATTCATGTTCGTAGAAGAACAAGGAACATGACATATGAAGAATATATGGTCAAATGGAAAGGATGACCTATAGAAGATTCATCATGGCTGGCAAGAGAGGAGGTTAACCATCTTGGTTTTCCTCTCATGCACACTTGAGATGTGATAGGGTCACTTCTCAAATTACCTTGGGTGTCTGATGCATGATAATCCTAGGTGTAAGGGAAATCTTGCATCACCCAAAAATAGTTTTGGTTTCTTTTTAATAAGGGCTATGTTGTGCAAAGATGGTATTTTTAGAAATTTACTAGTTTTAGTAAGTTTTTTATTTGAGCTCAAAATGCTCTATTTTCTTCTATAGAGGTTTACTTTTGTCATAACATCTTACTAGTAAAGTTTCATTGCAAGATCAAGTCTTGTTTTGAAGATATTGAATATTTTTGGTATTGGCAAGAGGGTACAAAAACTTTGAACTTAGTTTTGAAGGCTTTAGAGACTAAAAATGGGGTTGAAACTTCGGCTGAGTGGAGTTTGCACTAAGTAAGTGCTATAGAGAACTTTGCACCATTTCCAAAATGGGGACATAATAGCCAATCAGGTTAATGGGTGATGACTTATGGTCACCTAAAGTTGCGCTACCTAAAATTGAAGAAAATAAATTTCCTTCAAAATTTATTTTGAGCTCTAAAAGTTATTTTTAGCCGACTCTAATGTAATAAAAATAAAAAATAAAATAATTCCAGGGTTGGTTGGCCTAAATGGCTAAAATTCTAGAACCTTCCCAGGTGGTGGAAAATTTCCTATATAATTCAGGCCCGTAGTGTTTTCTAGGGCAGTTCTGGGTAGTTATTCAAGGATTTTTCTTATTGATGATTGTAAATAAAAATTCCCATGTGGCTTTGTAGATTGTCATCATGAAATTTGTAATTTCACACTTGTGAAAATAATAAGAAGCCCATTTTCTATTCTTGTAAATTATTGTTGTGTCTTTATTTCTATTATGTGTTTGTGGTATTAAGGGGAGGACCCTTCATCACTCCTCCTCCTCCTCCTTCTCATTCTCATTCTCATTCTTGTTCTCATTCTCATTCTTGTTCTTGTTCTCATTCTTGTTCTCATTCTCCTTTTCCTTCTAATGCTCCTACTCTTACTCCTCCCCCTTCTTCTTCACCTCCTTCTCCTCCCCCTCCCCCTCCTCCTAATCCACCCTCCTCCTCCTCCTTCTCCTTCTCCTTTTTATCCTACTCCTCCTTCTCCTCCCCCTCCCTCTTCTCCCACTCCTCCTCCTACTCTACCTCCTCCCCCTCCTCCTCCTCCTCTTGCTCCTTCTCCTCCTATTGATAGTGTTTTTTCTCATCTTCATCCTCATCCTCATCCTTCTTCTTTTTCTTCTTCTCCTTCTCCACCTCCTTCTCCTTCTTCTTCTCCATCTCCTCCTCCTCCTCCTCCTTACTCTTCTTGTCCTCCTTCTCCTTACTCTTCTTCTTCTCCTTATTCTGCTTCCCTCCTTCTCCTTCTCCTTTTACACATACACATACACATACACATACACATACATATATATACATATACATATATATACACATATATCTATATATATATATATATATATACATATATATATATATATATATATATATATATGTATATATATATATATATATATATATATATATATATATATACATACATATATATATATATATATGTATATATATATATATATACATATACATATATATATTTATATTTATATATACATATATACATATACATATATATATTTGTATTTATATTTATATATACATATACATGTATATATATATATTTATATTTATATATACATATACATGTATATATATATATTTATATATGTATATATATATAAATATTTATATAGATGCATACACACACAAACACACACACACACACACATACATATTTATATATATACATACACACACATATATATACATATACATATTTATATTTATATTTATATACATATACATATACATATACATATCCACACACACACACATAAAATCTTTACAAAATCTTCAACTTAGTAACATATCATAGCTTGCTAGAATATCAACTACTATGATGGTGAGCTTTAATCACTTCTTTGGGTGCAAGGCTAGTGTCACTTGAGCATCTTTAATTTACCCAATAATAAGTACCTTAGAAGCATCCATAGAGTAATATTTCTCGTGAGAAGAGGTGATTAAATTATCTCCAAGGATTTGGCCACTTGAGCAAGCATCACATTATTGTCCAAACCCCTTAATCAATGACACAACAACTCAACATATATACCTCATAGATAGGAAAACAAAGAAAGAATTAGGCTTCAAAGAATATGTGGAACAATTCCAATCCTCAACTAGTATGAATGTTTCATTGGATAGTTAGGAATTTATGGAATTATTTGAGATTCAATGCTTGATCAATTCAAATGGCCTATATAGCTTTGATAGATTCCACCTAAGGTGTTCAACTTGAGATATTTGAACCTTTGTGTTCTTACAATACTAAAAAATGTCAAATGAGATAGATATCTGATTTCTAGGAGAATTAGGTGGTACCTCTACATTTATTGTATTTAGAGTGCGCATTTCTCCCTTTTTATGATTAGATCTTGAGTTTCTAGTCAACGAGAATTTGGGGCCTGTTGAAGAACTCACATTTTCCCCTTTCAATTCTTGATCTTCTCTTTGTGACTACTAATTTTAAGTGAACACTGCATAGTTGGAGCTTTCTAGTTGAGTGGAATTCTATTCTTCTTTCTCTACATTTGAATCATACTCCAATTAATTTACCCCGACATCTCTATCACATGAAGGTCTTCTTGTACCTAATATCCTATTGTATTTACCTAAGTGTGCTTCTCTATCCATTTCAGGGAAGGAGGAATCATCATGGTTGTTTGGGATATAAAAATTACACCATATGATTACCCAAGTAGTGACATGAGGAGGCACTTAAATAGCCAACCTTTGAGATGGACCAACTATGTCTAGTTGTCTCTAATTTTTTCCTTGGAGATTAGTCTCTTTACTTGATATTTCTTTATATATTGGTTGATTAAAATTCTTGGGGATTTGTCTTTTAAAGTAATTATATCATTTGACAACCTTTTAATTACAAGATCAGTAGAACTAGGCATATGAGAATTCTAGATTTGTAATTCTTTCTTCCACTTTCCATAAGTTATTAGATCATCTTCTAATTTTGTAGCCACCTTTTGGGTTGTAGCTATATTTGCTACACCTTCCCTTTTATGGAGAAAACTAACATCTAGAGAGATAGTATTAATAAAATATCTTTTTAATAATGCACCCCAAACCTCATATTATTTGGAATTCTATTTGATAATTTATTGAATATTTCTATAAAATACCTCTTTGACTCATGTACTTCCTTATCCATAAAAAATACTTGGTCAATTGGAGTATTTTAAGTGCGCTTGAGCTGGAATAATACTGGGATGGGTGACCTCTTGAGAATTCTTGGTGCTTCACCTCTGTGAGGATCACTTGGATGCTATGAGTACTAAGTGTTCCATTCATTATCATGAGAGATGGGTTTGTGTGAAAAAATACTCATGAAACATGGGTCAATGAGTTTGAGTAAAAAAACTACATAGTTGAATCTTGGTAGCAATATCACAATTTGACTTTCTATGGAAAATATCTCCTACTTATCAATTGATGAGATTAAGGGTATTTATAATGAATGGTTCATAAGGCACAATACTTGGTGAAGGTTTTGAAAATGGGGTTACAAGTAGAGTGATTTTAACAATGGAGGAAACTTTATAGTTAAGAATGCTTGAGCTGGAGTAGTACTGGCATGGGTGACCTCCTAGGAATTCCTGGTGCTTCATCTCTATGAAAATCACCTAGATCCAATGAGTGCTAAGTTTTCTATTCATTATCATGAGAGATGGGTTCTTCTGAACCAATAATCCTAAAATATGGTTTAGTGCGTTTGACTCAAAAAACTACACAGTTGAATCATGATAACAATATCACAATTTGACTTGCTATGGAAAATATCTTTTACTTATCAATTGATGAGCTTAAGGGGATTTCTAATAAATTAATCATAAGGAAGAATACTTTGTGAAGGTCTTTCTAGTGGGTTTTTAGGAATAGTGGTTTTAACCATGGAGGAAACTTCACAGTTAATCATGCTCAAGTTGGAGTAGTACTAGGATGGGTGACCTCTTGACAAGTCCTGATGCTTCACCTTTATGATAATCACCTAGATCCAATAATTTATAAGTGTTTCATTAATTCTCATGAGAGATGGGTTGTGTGAACCACTTCTCATGAAACATGGGTCAACGAGTTTGACTAAAACAACTACACAATTGAATCTTGATAGAAATATCTCAATTTGAATTTCTATGGAAAATATATCCCACTTATCAATTGATGAGCCTAATGGAATTTCTAATGAATGGATCATAAGTCACAACACTTTGTGAATTTTTTTCAAATGGGGTCACAAGAAGAGTAGGGTTTAACCATGGAGGACACTTCATAGTTAAGCTCTCTTGAGTTGGAGTAGTATTAGGATGGTTAACTTGTCAGGAAGTCCTAATGCTTCACCTCTGTGAGAATCACATAGATCCAATGAGTGCTAAGTGTTCCATTCAATCTCATGAGAGATGGGTTCATGTGAACTAATACTCATAAAACATGGATCAATGAGTTTGAGTAAAAAAAATACATAATTGAATCATGAATAGCAATATCACAATTTGACATGCTATGGAAAATATATCCTACTTATCAATTGATGAGTATGAAAGGATTTAAAATTAATGGTTCACAAGGCACAACACTTGGTGAAGGTTTTGTAAATGGCATTGCAAGAAAATTTTGTTTTATCCATTGAGGAAACTCCAAAGTTAAACATGTTTGAGTTGGAGTAGTACTAGGATGAGTGATCTCCCAAGAAGTCCTGGTGCTTTACCTCTGTGAGCATAACCTAGATCCATTGAGTCCTAAGTGTTCCATTCATTCTCATGAGAGATGGTTTAATGTGAACTACTACTCATGAAACATGAGTCAATGAGTTTGAGTCAAAAAACTACATAGTTGAATCCTAATAGAAATATCACAATTTTTATTCTCAATCATTTTGAATATATTCTCAAACTAGGTATCCATGGAATCCCATGAATTATTTGAATTTTTGTAAAATGAGAAAACCAATGTTCTACTTCATCCACCAAATATTTGACAAAGAGTCTGAAAAAACCATTTTCTTCTTGAAATCCTACTATGGAATATGATCCATGTTGTAAATTTTGATGTGTTGTCATTGATGTCAACATGTATATCATTTAAAGTTGATTTTGTTTTCATAAGGTTGGGAGGTCTATTCATACATATTACATGTATACCATATAGTATGAATGATTTTTATGCAGTTTCACTGGCAAAAGGGAATGTTTAGACAAGTTGTGTAGAAAGGTTACTAAAGATGAAGATTTGTGCACCTCATAGGAAGATGTAGATGTTCTCTACATGATGTATGAAATGTTTCATATGAAGACATGATTTTTTTGTTGAGTTATGACATCATAGATAAAAATTGGTTATTTCACTGTTTAATTGTGATAGAGTTATAAAGTTGTAGAGGTGAGTTTTCAGAAGAACATATGAGAAGATATTAAATTGTGTAATTGGGAATGTATAAAGGAAATATCAATGTTTCTACCATTCAAAGGGTTAATGATTATGATAATCCACAAGGTAGTTATAACCATTTTATTGGGGGATAATAATGTTCTTGAAGTAGGGCAAGAATTACTAGCAGATTCATAAAAGGATGATGAATTTTATTATTATTTTGAGCTTAAATGATGCCTTGGGATGATATAAGATTATGTTCTTCGGGGGATGGTAGTTTACATTAATCAAGGTGATCGAGTTCAATTAATTTGATGAAGGTTTTTATGTTCTAGGCTAACATACTAAAGGAAGATTATAAAATGGCTTATGTGAGATTGGTAAAATGTTTTAGGATTATGGTTATGATCTCAAGGTGTTTGAGATGGATCAAAGATATATTTGGAGAGAAAATAGAAATCCTTATGGTTGATTTTAGTGCTATGATATAGATGTTTGAAGATTATATTTTTCTGACCTAGTTCCTGATAAATATGATGAGATAGGGTTTGAATCTATGTGTTTCTTAGAGGATTTTTTTTCTAGACACTAGGGGATTATTTTGAGTTTTTTAAGATCTACTTGATGCTGAATTGATTTTATATATGTGGAAAAAACAATTGAAAGAAGAGAGATGCTAGTATACAGTTCATTTATGTTACATATTATAGTCTAAGTTCTGAATGTAAGTTAGTGTGACTTCCTTAGGGTGGGTTCCCTATGAATAATTGAGTAGTGACCTCTAGGAAGTGTGCCTGAATGAAAGTTCATTCTTTTTATTATAATAATCTATACTTCTAACAAGGTATTACTCTTATTGTAGGTTTTAACCCCACCATGCTTTGCACCCTATTTTGGTTTCCATGGTAAAAAATATTTTTGTTTTGTGGTGATATATGTTTACCAATTTATGTTTACATGCTTTACTTTTTGCAAATTGGTAACAAGGTTACACACAATTAAGGGTTTCTTACATTAAGGATTTTAAAGGGGATTAATGTATAAGTTTTTTTGAAGCAACCAATTCTCCCCCATCCCCCACCTGTCAATTTATTTCTACTATTTCAAATAGTCCCAAAAAGGCATGAATATGTTCATTTGGAGTAACCTTTCCATCTCCTCTAAATTTGGGTATGAACTTCCCTAATCCTCTAGGTAGAGATCCTAACTATGCACCAAGATTAAGAAGTCTAATTGTAGATCCCTAGGGTACAAGTTAGGGATCATCCATTCTTTTCAATGGTATAGGCCAATGAATTCTAAAAGGTAATGTGTACCAACAAGAACTAGGGATTTACAAGATGAATTGGGAGGGTTTTCTAGAAATTTTGGCGAGGAAAAACTATGTAGAGAATGAAATTTGTGAGTAGGAGGGAAAGAATAAAAAATGATGGATTGCAATAGGTCAAGATATGGATCTATTACACCTTTCTTTCCATCTCCTCAGCTATAATTCTTAGTAACTAGTTTAAGGAAAGGGCCAAAGAAAAAAGTCACCAACCTCTGCCAACTTATGAGAAGAAGATTTTAGTGATTATTAGGATTTCTTGGAAGAACTACAACAATATTTTCTCTATTTCTTTCTAGTAATAGTATAGGGTTTTGAGTTATCTCTTCTTCTTCTGATAATAATCAGATGAATGTCCTTTAAGCTTCAATATTTCACCTAAGTTTCCAAGCTAAAATATTCAATTATACAATAATATCTTCATGATTGTCTTGAAAGCCCAAATTTGGTTGTTACACTAAAAAGATATTCTTACGAGGAAGCTTCATTTAAATAAATTTTAGACAACTAGTTGCTAGAATTGAAAGATTTAAACAAATAAATAAATTCATTCAATATAGTTGAATTATCACTATTAGAGTTTCCAAAAATCTATTATTTTATAATTTTACCACTTAAATCTCCAATATGTTATGCCCAAAAAGTGGCCATGTAAACTGATAGTTGAGTCATGTGTGATGATCTTTCTACACCAACTCTCTGCTTATTTTAGAAGGCACAACTACCTTCTTATGATTGAAACTTCTAGAAATAAAGAATTTTATACTTTTATCTAGAAAGAAAGTAAGGAACGTGTTTAGGTGGAAAATGGTGTCAATGAATTTAGTAATGTAAACTATGTGATATTAACTAACCATTCCCACACTAACATTAGAAATACAAGAGAAAGAGGGGCTTCTAGGTGTAACTCTCAATATAACCTAAGTTAGATTAGAAAAAAATAAATAAGATGAGGGGATGCTAATGCTAAACCAAAATTATACTAAGGAAGTACAAAAACAAGTCCTCTTTCATGAAATGTAAGATTTGATTAAGGTTGTGGAAATGTATTTATAAAATTGAACTAATTGATATAGCAAGATAAGCAATAAAGATTTAGGTGCTAAATGTAAGCAATCAACCCAATTAAGATGTGAAAATAGATCTAAAATAAGATGTGAAATAGGTAACAAGGTAATCACCATGAAGTATGAAGAGGAATTTCCTTTTTTTCTTTGAAAAATAATGTCCTGGATGCGTAGCTAAATTTTTGACTGTGGATCTGTGATCATGGCTGAAAACCCCAAAAATGCTGAAAATCTCAGGCTTCCAGGAAAAGGTCAACCATGTCACCGTATTTCAAACTAGGTGAATGAGGTCACCATGTTCCCAAGGCACTTTAATGAAGTCAACACATGTTTTTATAGTATATCTATGTCTACAACTTCTAGATTTGTAGCTATAATTCTGAGATCCTGCTCTTGCACATAGAAAACTAGGTTTGGGCTAGGGTCAATAAGGGATTACCTTGGTCAAGTCCTAGATTGAGGAATCAACCTTGAATTTAAATGTAAATGTATAAAAGAAACAAGACAGATGTAAATGTTCACCTTTCTTGAAGAAATCCTTGTTAATAAGGATTTTGTTGTGTTTGTATGTTGATCTTGAAATTGCAATGTAGGAAATCTCCACAAATGCTATAGATCTACCAAAATCACTTCATGGAGGCATGTATGTAAGTGTGCATCAAATAAAGAAGATAATGAATGCCTTAATATATATCTCCTCCCTTTATGGCCAATAATATGCTAGATATTTAACTTTCATGTGTGATTGCTATCATGTGTGTGTCTCTCAAAATGAGGTTCCTAGGCTTCCTTTTATACTAGTTTCCAAGTGGAAAAATAAAGAAATTTGAAGGGTTCACCAAATTTTGCAAATTAAATCCCTGAGACAACACCAAGCCCAAGGCTCTCAACCCCAGGGAATAGGTTGACTTAGTCAACCTATTTTAGAATAGGTCAACCTAGTTAACCTATTCTTGAGGAACATGTTGATTCATCAACCTATTCTAGAACATGTTGACTTGGTTGACCTTTTCTAGGGTTGGCCCATAGTGAGCCAACACCAATGTCTCAGAGACTAGATAGTTGAAAAGGGAGAAAACAAGGGTGAATGGGAGAAAAAGAGAATCGATCATGAATCTAGCCATGGTCCAAAATGTTGATAAAGGATGAGAAATAAAAGTTCTTAAATGAGGAGTGTGTCCATTTTAAGACTCGTACATTTAGCCCCCACTTTAGTGTGAGTATAAGTTTCTCAAACTCACAATAAAGTAGATTGAAAATAAAGAGATGATCTTATCATGGCTAAGGAGATGAAGAAATCATCAATCCCCCAAGAGACTTGAGTCTTCATCACATCCAAAGCCAAAAAATATAAGAGAGATGTCACTAACAAGAAAGTGTAGCCAACTTTCCCAATAACGTTTGTGTTCCTTTTTGTGAACTACACAAAACAAAAGAAAAATAAAAAGGGGGGTGCAACAAAACATGACATTGAATGGTCTAGAAAGTGTGTGTCACATTCTTGTCAACCCATCAAAGCTTAATTAAATGGTCTAGAAAGTGTGTGTGGCATGCTAGTCAACTCATCAAAGGATTCAACTTCAAGGGAACTCCATATCTAAAAAAGAAGAATAAAAAAATGACCAAGGCATATAGATGTGTGTGTCCTTAAGGGCTCAAAAGGAGATCAAGCTTCCTAGACTATCAATAGTCCCAAGATAGATAAAAAATAAAGATCGAGCCTCTCAGACTGTCAGTAATCTATAGAGAGATCCAAAAGAGAAAAGAGCTCCTAAGAATTGTCAATAGTTTGATAGAGGAGACAAAACTGGCAATGTGCCTATGTGCAAAAAGTGAGTGGAGTGTATGCCCCCATGTTAAAGCGATTGAAAACACCTCAAAAAGAGAAATAACTTTAACAAAAGCATACACATAACAAAAGAGAATATTCCAAGGGAAATGAAACATAACAAAAGAGAGAACCTGAAGGAATCTACTGACTTTAGGGTCAGTATGATCATATGATAATATGTAATATTATATCAAATATGAAATGTCATTATTCCCCAAAGGAAGTACAACTAAAATAAAATGGAGGAAAAATACGTAATATTTATGAAGAAGATTCTTTTTGGGCCAACAACATAGATACCAAAAATAATCGATTCTACTATATCATAAGCATCCAAGTAGACTACACAATGGCACATTTATAGATAATAGAACATATACAACACATCATGTAACAAAAAAATAGAAGCATAGAGGTAAAAATAAAATAATCACACAACATGTTTTATTACATTATCACCTTGTACTGATAGAGTAGTGAAGAATCATCTAAAGAAATCTAGAGAAAATTTTTAACAAAAAACATAACATGGGGGAAACAAAACATGAACAAACAAAGACTACGATGCTAGAGAAGTCTACATCAAGCATGCTACATGCCCCCCCAATCTTGGTTTGAAGTGTTAGGGAAGGGTGAGAAAATATCAAGAGGAACAACATCCAACACAGGAGGAACCACCGCTAGATCCAAGCAAGGACTCTGGTGGGAATCACTGTTCTCTTCACTAGGAGTGATTGTAAGCTGCATAGAAAGAATGTTAGGAAAATTATAATCTATATCAATATTATCATATTCATCATCACTAACATGTGCATTAGAATCATCATAAAGAGTATCTTCCATATCAAGATTAATAGAATCTAAAATATGAACATAATCCTCATGTTTATCTTTTTTCACTATTATTTTTATTAACTTCCTCTAAAGGATCAAGCATGGGTTGATCAAAGAAAGGAGAAGGTTGAGAGGAAGATGCAATGTGAGAGAAAAGGGTATGATCCTTAACCTTATATTAACTTTTTTTGCAACACTGATGAGCATGTTCTTTACTAATATTTTTACAAGATAAAATTGAAGGATTAGGTTCCACAATCATAGGTTCTAGGGAGGGAATGGATACAGATTCAGGATTAACAGGTGGAGGAATTGGTGGGGTATGTAAGATAGCTTCAGGAGTATCAACCATAGGAAGGATAAGATCAAGAATATTTCTACCTTGTAACATTGATAGGATCAAAAGTGATGATCAGGACGACTAGGTGGTTTTTGAGGAAGAGATGGCCAAAATAAATCTATATCAGCACAATCTTGAGGATGTGAAGGTTTTTAAAGGGAATGATTAATCGTGATAAATTTTCCTTTGTAGGGAAATTGTATGCACTTATGAATAGGAGAGGCTATAGCTTGGATGAAGGAAAGCCACAAAATGTAAAGCTTAACCTGAAATTGGTTTGAAGTAGGAATGACAACAAAGGTAGTGTAAACAACCTTACAAGAAATAGTAATAGGAATATTAATATAACCTTGAGGGTGATAAATAAAACCATTATAAGTTTGAATCCAAACACTAGATGTATCATAGGTATCCTTATGTAATTATTTACTAAAAATATGTTCTTCAGTGATAACATTCATGATGGAAGAGGGATCAATCAAAATACCATAGGAAGGGATATGAGAAACCCTAAAAGTAATGTAAAGAGGACCATTAGGTGATTTCAACATACTAGAGTCATCAAAGGTGATATGAAATGAAGGTTTAGACAAAGGTTGAGGTTGAGACTCAACATGATTAACTGCATGATTAGATTATTCTACCTTATCATCATAACTCATGTTGGTAACTAGAGAAGAAGGTTGATTAATGACATTTGTTGAATGTGAAGGCAAAGGGTTTGTGTAAATTTGTAAATTATGGTTAGGATGTGCTATGGAATTATTCATACTATTAACCTCAACATAAACACATATAGCATTGGAATCAATAATGTCTCGAATATAATTCTTCAAAGAATAACACCTTTATGTATCATGACTAGGTTGACGATGGTATTGTGATTTAGGAGCATCTTGGGTGTAAGAGCAATCTTGCATCACCCAAAAATATTTATGTTTTGTATTTAATAAGGGCTATCTTGTGCAGAGCTACTATTTATGAAAAATTGCTATTTTTAGTAAGTTGGTCATATGATCTCAGAATGTTATGATTTTACATGTGGAGGTTCATCTCAGTCATATCAGCCTGCCAGTAAAGTTTCATGGCTAGATCAGGTCTAGTTTTGAAGATATTGAAGTTTTTTGATATTGGCAGTAGGGTACAGAAACTTTGAACTCAATTTTGAAGGCTTTAGAGGCCCCATATGAGGTCAAAAATTTGGGTGACAGGTGCTTGTGTGAGTCAAGCTTATATAGCACTTCGTGGCCTTTCCGAAATGGGGTTATAATAGTCAATCAGGTCAACTGGTGATGACTTATGGTCTCCGAAAGTCAGGCCACCTAAAATGGTGGAAAAAAAATTTTCTTCAAAATTTTTGTTCGAGTTTCAAAAGTTATTTTGAGTCAAATTTGATGTAATAAATTAAAAAATAAAATAATTCTAAGTTTGGTCGGCCCTAAGGGCTAAATTTCTGGAACCTTCTCGGGTGGTGGAAAATGCCTATACAAAGAAGGCCCGTAGTGTTGTCTAGGATATTATGGGTAGTAGATCTGGGTATTGATTCAAGGCTTTTTCCTACAAAATATTGTAAGGGAATGCCAATGTGGCTTTGCATATTGTAATTCTAAAAGTTTGTAATTCCACATTTGTGGAGATAATAAGAAGCCCATTTTCTGTTCTTGCATATTGTTGTTATTTCTCTATTTCTGTTATGTGTTTGTGGTATTAAGAGGAGCACCCTTCATTAAGTGGTATCAGAGTAGGAGTTCCTAAGTGTGTAAACAGATCATTGATTGTGAGGCAATTTGTACTAGGACCGTGGGTTAGGGTTTCTGTGTAAATAGATCACCAACTGTGAGGCAGTTTGCACTAGGACTGTGGTTAGGTTTTCAGCAAGAATCACAAAAAATGCCTCCATGAAGGGAATGTGGTGTAAGAGATGGTGTTGTAACACTTGAGGTTAGAGTGCTCTAGAGACAAGTGGGAGCATTGCAAGAAGAGATTCATAGAGGAATGAATCTTAATGTCAGAGACGAAAGCGAGGATGAATCCGAAGAAGAAGATCAAGAAGGAGAAGTTGAAGTTGTGAACCAGGAGGAAGAAAGAATTTTCTGAGCCATTTCCAAGATCGAGAAAAGACCTAAGATTGAGGTTACTACATTTTCAAGAAATCTGAACCCAGAGGAGTTGATTGACTAGATCAATTAATGTGAAGAATATTTTGAGTATGAAGATATTGAGGATCCTGATAGGATCAAATTCTTGAAGGCCAGACTGAAAGGCCATGTGAAGATCTAGTGGAAAGAGATTCAATTGGAGTGAAATAGAAGAGGGAAAGATAAAATCACAAGATGGGATCGAATGGTGGATAAATTGAAGTGGTAGTTCATTCCTATTAATTATGAGCTTGACCTATTGAAGAAGATGCAAAGTTTGAAGCAAGCAGGAAGATCTGTTAAGGAGTATACAAAGGAGTTCTATTGAATCCTCATCAGAATAGGCCATGTAGAAGTGGATAAGGAGAAAGTTGTTTTTTACCTTAATGGGTGGAGGTTGAACATTTAGGAAGAGCTGAATCTGGTTTGAATGAATAGTATTGAAGAGGCATACTAGTTTTCCCTAAAAGTAGAGGAAAAAATGAACACGTAGTTTGAGAGCAGACAAACTGGAAGAGGTCACGGTGGATGATCTGGTGGATGGTCATATGGAGGCCAAAATGAAGATCAAAAAAAGAAGGATGAGGCCATTAGTAGTCAAAATCAGAGAGGAAATAATTCCAATCATTTCCAAGATCAGAACAATAGAGATCAGAGAGGAAGAGGAAGAGGACAAGGTTCAGGAAGAGGAGGCTTCCGTGGAACATGTTTTCATTGTGGAGAAGAAGGTCACAGGGAATTTGAATGTCCTCAATGCCAAAGAAGGATGAATAAGAGGAATGAAGGCCAAGCCAGAGTTGCACATGTAGATGAAGATGCCAGATCATCAAATTCTGAAGATGTTGAAAGAGGAGAAACACTGATTAATAGAAAAATTCTGTTGAGTGGTGAGAATGAACCTGAGCAAAGGAGGAGCCTGTTTCACAATAGATGCAAGTGTGAGGGTAAATTCTGTGATGTGATTATTAATAGTGGAAGCACTGAAAATTTGGTGTCAGAAGAAATGGTGGCAAAGTTGAATCTCAAGAGACAGAAACACTCACATCCATATCGGATTTCCTGGGTGTAGGATGACCACAAGGTCATGGTCAGTGAACAGTGCCTAGTAAAGTTCAAGATTGTCAGGTACCATTATGAGGTACTATGTGATATCATACCTATGGATGCATGTCACATGTTGTTGGGTAGGTCATGGTAGTTTGACAGATGTGTTGTACATGATGGTCATGCAAATACCTATTCCCTGACAAAGGATGGAGTGCGACATAAGCTAAAGCCATTGAAGGAGACCGAAGAAAAGGTATGTGGTAATGCAAGAATAAATTTTTTTGATGGAAGGAAATTCCTAGATGGTATGAGGCATGACCATGTGTGTTTTGCTTTAATTCCAAAAGCTGGTAAAGAGGAAGTAGAAGATGTACTTGTAGAGGTTGTAGATTTGTTGAATGAGTTTCAAGATATTGTATCTGATAATGTACCTGATGGATTACCACTGGTAAGGAAGATTAGTTATCAGATGGATTTGATTCCAGGAGCTAGTTTTCCAAACAAGGCAGCACATAGAATGAAACCAACAAAAAGTGAAGAGTTGAGCAGACAAGTACATGAGTTATTACAGAAGGGGTTGATTCGAGAGAGTCTGAGTCCCTATGCTATACCAGCGGTATTAGCACCAAAGAAGAATGGTGAATGGAGGATGTGTATATATTCTAGAGCAATAAACAAGATCACAATCAAGTACCGGTTTCCATTGCCATGAATGGATGATATTATGGACTATTTGAGTGGGGCTGAGTATTTCTCAAAGATAGATCTAAAGAGTGGATCTCACCAGATTTAGATAGTAGAAGGAGATGAATGGAAGACTACCTTCAAGGAAAAGAAAGGACTGTATGAGTGGTTATTCATGCCTTTTGGGATAACTAATGCATCGAGCACTTTCATGCGGCTCATGAACGAGGTTCTAAAATAATTTTTGGGTAACTTAGTCATTGTTTACCTAGATGATATTTTGATCTTTAGCAAGACATTGGAGGAACATATGATGCATATTCATATGGTGTTTGAGAAGCTGAGAGATGAGAAATTGTTGATTAATTTGAAGAAGTATAGTTTTGTGAAGGAGTTAGTGTATTTGAGATTTGTAGTTTTTACAAAAGGTCTAAAAATGGACCTAGAGAAAGTACAGGCTATCCTTGAATGGCCTACTCCAAGGAGTGCTACTGAGGTAAGATCTTTTCATGGTTTGGCTAGTTTTTACAAAAAGTTTATTAGAAATTTTAGCAGTATTTGTGAACCCTTGATTGAAACAATGAGAGGGGATAGAAAAGAGTTCAAGTAGACTAATGGGGCAGATAAGAGTTTTAAACTATTGAAACATAAAGTTATAGAACAACCTATTTTAGCACTTCCAGATTTTAATAAGGTGTTTCAAGTAGATTGTGATGCTAGTGGTACTGCAATAGGAGCTGTTATGAGCCAAGAAGGTAAACCTATTTCTTATTTTAGTGAGAAGTTGAATGATGCCAAGACAAAATATTCTATTTATGATTAGGAATTTTATGCTATAGTTTAGGCATTGAAGAAGTGGAGACACTATCTGCTTCCTAAGGAGTTTTTTTTGTATACTGATCATCAAGCTTTGCAATATTTGAATAGTCAAGGAAAGTTGAATAAAAGCATTTGAAATGGGTTGAGTTTTTGCAGAGTTATACATTTGTTTTGAAACACAGAAGTGGAAAGTCTAATAGGGTTGTAGATGCACTTAGTAGAAGGCAACTATTGCTGACAGAAATGCAGATTGAGGTGATTGGGTTCAAGGAACTCAAGAATTTGTATCCAGAGGATCCTAATTTTGGTGAAGCTCAAAAAGCTTGTATAGAACTTGTTACTCTAGAGAGAATGAAGTGGCTAGATTTCATCATTCAGGATGATATGCTATTAAGAGGGAGTTAGTTGTGCATTCCAAGAAGTTCTATGAGGGATAATATCATCAAGGAGAAGCATAGCAGAGGATTGGCTGGACATTTTGGTCATGATAAAACCCTTGCTTTGGTTAGTGAGAATTATTATTGGCCACAGTTATAGAAAGATGTCAAGAAGTTTGTACAAAGTTATAGAGTATGTTAGATGGTGAAAGGAGTGAAGCAGAATACTGAGTTGTATCAGCCATTACCTATACTAGAGAAGCCTTGGGAGGATATCAGTATGGACTTTGTTCTTGGTTTACCAAGGACACAACGGGGACATGATTCAATTTTTGTGGTAGTTGACAGATTTTCAAAGATGGCATGTTTTATTCCTTGCAAGAAGACTAATGATGATGTTCATGTAGCAGAATTGTTTTTCAGAGAAGTAGTGAGACTACATGGTTTGCCAAAGAGTATAGTTTCAGATAGGGACACTAAGTTTGTTGGATATTTCTGGCGTACATTATGGAAGAAGTTGAAGACAAATTTGAAGTTCAGTTAATCACATCATCTACAGACTGATGGAGAAACAGAGGTGGTGAATAGGAGTTTGGGAAATTTGTTGAGATGTTTGGTTGGAGATAAGACAACGAGATGTGATTTGATTTTACCATAGGTAGAATTTGCATACAATAATTCTATCAATAGAAGCACTGGTAAATCACCATTCCAGATTGTCTATGGGAGTAGTCCCAAAAATGTATCTGAGTTGAGAAAGATAGATAAAGGAGAAATAAGTAGTGCTAAAACTAAGGATTTTACAGAACATTTGAAGAACATCCATGAGGAGGTGAGGAAGCATATTACCAAGATGAATGTGCAATATAAGGCTAAGGTAGATGAGAAAAGGAGGCATAAGGAATTTCAGGTTGGAGATGAAGTCATGGTTCATTTGTGGAAGGAAAGATTTCTAGTTGGTACATATAACAAGCTGAAAATGAAGAAGTTTGGGTCATGTAAGATACTAAAGAAGCATGATTCAGGAAATGCATATGAGGCCGAGTTGCCTACTGAGTTGAATATTTCACCAGTATTTAATATTTTAGATTTGACAGAATATCATGAAGGAGGTGTTGAAGATGAGGTTATAGCAGCATAGTGGAGTATTCTAGCAACCAGTTCAGATATCAAAGAGATTGAAGACATACTGGATAGTCATGTTGGCAGAAGCACAAGGAACATGACATATGAAGAGTATTTGGTCAAATGGAAAGGACAACCTATTGAAGATTCATCATGGCTAACAAAGGAGGAGGTTAACCATCTTGGTTTTCCTCTGCACACCTGAGTTGTGATAGGGTCACTTCTCAAATTACCCTAGGTGTCTAATGCAGGAGCATCCTAGGTGTAAGAGCAATCTTGCATCACCCAAAAATATTTCTATTTTGTATTCAATAAGGGCTATCTTGTGTAGAGCTGCTATTTATGGAAACTTGCTATTTTTAGTAAGTTGGTCATACGATCTCAGAATGTTATGATTTTACATGTGGAGGTTCATCTTAGTCATATCAGCCTGCTAGTAAAGTTTCATGGCTAGATCAGGTCTAGTTTTGAAGATATTGAAGATTTTCGGTATTTGCAGCAGGGTACAAAAACTTTGAACTTAGTTTTGAAAGCTTTAGAGGCCCCAAATGAGGTCAAAAATTTGGGTGATAGGCACTTGCATGAGTCAAGCCTGTAGAGTGCTTCGCGGCCTTTCCAAAATGGGGTTATAATAGTCAATCGGGTCAACTAGTGATGAATTATGGTCTCTGGAAGTCGGGCCACCTGAAATGGTAGAAAATAATTTTCCTTCAAAATTTTTGTTCGGGTTTCAAAAGTTATTTTGAGCCAACTTTGATGTAATAAATCAAAAAATAAAATAGTTCTAAGTTTGGTCGGACCTAAGGGCTAAATTTCTAGAACCTTCTCAGGCGGTGGAAAATGCCTCTATAAAGAAGGGTCGTAGTGTTGTCTAAGATAGTTTTGGGTAGTAGATCTAGGTATTGATTTGACACTTTTTCCTATAGAATATTGTAAGGGAATGCCCATGTGGCTTTGCATATTGTAATTCTAAAAATTTGTAATTCCACATTTGTGGAGATAATAAGAAGCCCATTTTCTATTCTTGCATATTGTTGTTATTTCTTTGTTTCTATTATGTGTTTGTGGTATTAAGGGGAGCACCCTTTATCATATTGACATAAAGTATTTGGATCAAATGACTTAGGCATTGGTTTGCTAGTATCAATAGGATGGATAGGAGGAATTTTAAGAATGTTAGCATTAATTAACATTGTCATCACCACATGCAAAGGCTTAGACAAAGAAATATACTTATGATTAGGATGATACATAGAGGAAAGATTAGTTGTACATCTGGATGTAGTAGCCACTTGATCATCAAATGTGTTTTTTGAGTTGTGAATATTTATGTAGTTGTTACGCTTAGAGAACTTATTTTGATTAATAGAGGTATCAATCTTATCCACACTAATAGGAGCCACAAGAGTAGAGATGTAAAGCTAGCTCAGTTGTAACTGACAGTGGTGAAGCACTACACTGATATATGAAAAGGAAGTATCCTCAGTAAGGAAAATCTTATCTATTAGTTTTCCAAAATCCATGAATTTACTGTATCAGTTTTTGGATTTGATTGTATAGAGTTTTTAACCATGAACATTTCAGATCATACTACATGATCCATCATCAGGATGTTAGAGAGTAAGAAGAACAAAAGATGGGTGATTGTAGATCTAGAAGATAATAAAAGGAGGGAGAAGGGAAGAGGAGAGAGAAAAGAGAGGTACAAAAAATATTAAAATATGAAAAATACATAAAAAGGCTAAACAAACAAGACCTATCAAAACAAATTAAATTAGAGAGAAGTGAAAACCAAAGATTAAACCAACCATAAGAAGAAAACATAAGGGGATATCTAAAAAGGAAGAAAAATCAAAAGATAAAAAAGGCAAGAAAATAAACATCTAAGAATATACATACATACATACATACATACATACATACATAGATAGATAGATAGATAGATAGATACATACATACATACATACATACATACATACATACATATATATATATATATATATATATATATATATATATATATATATATAGACACACACACACACATATGAATATATAAAAGAATTAGAATATAAATGTATATACTATTATCTCTAATGAGCATTTAAGGTTGTCATTAGCATCAAAGGTTTGTAAAGATATCAGTCGGTCACTTACATTGAACTATTCGGTAACTAGAAGCAAGATAGACTAGTCAGTAAAGCATATATACCGAGCAAGAGACAATTCACTAAGTACCAGTAGACACCAACATCAATAGATAGTAAACACCAAGCATTGCAGTATACACCGAGAAATTTATACAGTGTTTACCGAGGATCATAGAAAATGGCATAGTAATCTGAAATGGCACATACTTCTATGCAGTCGATTACAATAGTTCATAAAACATTTTACCAAGATCTAAGAACATTTAATGTGATGATATTCATTAAATGCAATGTATATCTTTTGTAATAGTTGATCTAGGTCATTATTGTACATTGTAGATCTTAGGGTTATGACTATGTTGTGTAACCTAATTTTGTTAAAGTGACAAAAATAGAACACTATATATTTGTGTGTTCACATCATTTTTGATGTGAGTTGATATATGAATCACGGAGCACTTCAAGAAATTGCCTAACTTCAAGTCTATCAGTTAATAGAGCATAACCAAGTACAGAGGAATTCAGATTGAGTAGAATCAGAAGAGGCTACCGAGCAGTTCAGAGCAGAGATTCATCACAAGTAAGGTGATATTTTATCAAAGCTTATAGATCTATATCAGACAAGTGAATTATCAAATAATAGATAATTACCTATAACTTTCTGACAATTGTAATAGAGTTTTGGATAAAATATCTTAGCAGAGTAGACTTAATAGTCTTATGTAAATCTCTTAACCGAGTGCACACTTCATTAGTGTTGTTAAAATCCTATAACTAGGTAGATCTATCTGATCTAAAATGTCACTCCTAACAGGGTGAGATCACCAGAAGTGATCAAAACTTGTAGCCCTAATAGGCAAACCATTTCTATCTGCAGTAGTGAAGAATTTGTGGGTGTCATCCCCACCACAACTTTTACCTTCTAACAAGGCTTTTTGCATTACCAAAATACTTGTTTCATGTGATTGTCAGATTGATTTCATGTTGTCTACTTTCATTAGTTAAATGAATGATTGATACATACAGTTAGATTCAAGTTGTTTTGGTCAGTTATTACTATTTATAGTTATATATCTGAAAGGTTTACAAGTAAAGTTTTGAAGTCACTGATTCACCCCTCCTCTCTGAGTACCTATCTCTCCTAATTCCAACAATTGGTATTAGAGCTTAGTTCTCTTATTGAACAGTTTAACCACTGAAGGGTAAAGATCTAAGTCATGGAGAGATACAAGATTGATAAGACTATTGAGAATCAGAAGATACAAATGCAAATGTTTGTGGAATAGTATAAGAAAGCCAAGGAAGGACTAAAGAAATTACTGGCTGAAAGGAAGAACCTAGCTATTCTACAAAATGAGATCGGTTACCATGAAGAACCTATTGATGAAATGTTCAAGCATATTAGATCTAGTTATGGAAGCATCTCTAATGGATCTGAAAGCATAATCATTGATTTATCTAAAAAAAATCAACATTTAAGTGATCAAGTAAAAGCACTATAAATCAGTCAAGAATCTCAGATGGTGAGAATGGTAGAAACAATGAACAATGCAAGACAAGCCGAGAAAGAAAGGAATCTAGCTATTGATGACTGAAGATAGATGACTAAACAACTTCAAGCAAAAGAGAGTGAGATACAAAGACTCACTGATCATCATTTCCAAGTAACTAATCAAATGATGACTGTGAATCAAGAGGTAAACCGAGTGAATGGAGAATTGTCAAGAAGACTAGAAGATGTTGCAAGACTCAGTGTAGAAAATGAGAAGCTGAAAAATGAAGTGAAAAATCAACAACAACAAAATGAAATGAAGAAACTTGTTGAGGACAGTTCTAAGAAGATTGATGACTTTCTAACTAATCAAAGAAGATTTGGGGGTAGAGATGGAATAGGCTACATCGGTGAAGGAGAATCATCACAACAAGCTAAAAAATTCAACATCAATCAAAATAAGAAACCTAAAGTGTTGGGATGTTATCACTGTGGCAAACTGGGACATACATCTAATGTGTGTAGAAGCAAAGCACAAGGTAAACCTCCTGTCACTCCTAAGTTTAATGGATGCTATTATTACTGTGGTAAGTTTGGACATCCTGCTTATGAGTGTAGAGCTAAACAAAATGATATTTCTAACAATACCACTATGGAAGAAATATGCTATACTTGTAATAAACATGGACACACTGCACGAGAGTGTACGGCTAAGATGAAGCAAGTATGGACTCCTAAGCAACAAACATAGTGAAAGCCCTATCAAACGAAGAGACAAGGTAACTCTTATGTTTGGGATTATAATACATGGGCTAATTGCATTGCTTGTGGTAGATATGGACACATTGCAGCAAATTGTTTTAGAAAGAGTCAAATTGGACAATCAAGAAGTTGGATAAGCACTGGAAAGGCTTGTATGCACTATCATAGGGTTGGTCATTTAAGCAAGAATTATAGAGACCGAGCACCAGATGAAAACCATATATTTGAAAGTGGATATACTATCGCAGATATCATGAAGTTAAGGAACACTATGTGGAAGAAGGCATCTAATGAGAATGATGAGTCAAGTAATGCTATCCGTGAAACCTCGTCCACTGGATTGGGTGACATTGGTACCTCCACTTAAGGTGAAATAGGTATGTATGGGACTAACATCTCAAAATGATCATATTTTACATACAGTTCCTTATGCATGATGTACTTATACCAAATGTGCATGAATAAAGATGTACTATGGTTTAGATGTTATGAGCTAACAATGTTATACAGTCAGTAAAAGAGAGACCGAGAGTTGGTTACCCATTGAATCACTATTTAAGGTTAACCAAGAACATGTATCAACCAACAAAGAAATCCTATGTTAATTGAGTGGATAAAACTTTTAGTTGTCACCGAGTTGACAGCTGTTTCGTACTGAAAGTTAGGTCAAGCATTTATTGCATGAAAGTTTGAGCAAGAATGTCAAAAAATCTATAAATACATGGGAAAAAAGTTCATTTTTACATTGCGATTTCGAAGAGCAAAGATTTCACAAAGAAGAGTTAGAGCTAGAAGATTTTTTAGAAGGATTCAAGGCTACTTTAGATCAAACCGACATCACTCTTTGATGATTCCAAGTAGGTTCATTTTCTATCAAATAATTTTTATCTTGTTGCTTGCTGAAACCCTAGAATCAATTTATGGAATCTACATTGTCTACAAGCAAATCACAAAGTATTAAGGAGGAGGTTAATCTAATCGTTAGGGAAAATTTTGACAAACCGAAGTTTAAGCCACATCCCAAGGTCGTAGCACAAATAGATACAATGGGTAGTTTTTCAAGCATACCAGATAGGGTTTTATTGATAGAAGATGTAAGATCATATATTCATTGCAAAATCAAAGAAGTTGGAGATTTTGAAACTATAGCAGCATATCAACAAATCTGTGGCACTGATGGTAAATTGAAAATAGATCACAAGAAGATGAGGAATTAGGCTTATCATGTTTCACACACTTTCTGCAATCATTTAAAATAGATTGGATCAGAATCATTTTGAGCAAGTATCACGATGAAAAATTATGGCTGGATAAACTAATAGAGGTCAACAAGAAAATGATCAGTAGGGTTACTGGGCTCCCTATAACCAACAAGGCTAAAGCCTTCCATAGTTCATCATGACCGGATGTTGAGAATAATAGTAGAGCACAATGGGGTGGTCAGGCACTGAAGATTTCAACAATTAGAGATGCAACAGTTAAGTTCATAGCACATGTGATTGGGTACAAGTTATTTCAATCAAGAAGACTCAACAACGTACCCTACAACGTAGTAGACATGGCGCACAAAATTGTGGTAAAAGGTCACTAGGTTGATCTTTCCGAGGTACTATTTCATCAACTTCAAGAGAATATGAAGACAATAAGAAAGAAGAATTCTAATACATGTAAGTTTGGATCACTACTTGTTTGCATATTTTTCTATCTACAAAAGTATGTACCTGGTGTCGGTAAAGTAAATTGGAAACCAGATATACCGATAACAAAATAGATCAATCATGATGAATAAGTTAGGAGATAAACTGAATATAGAGTTTGATGCATACTTCAAAGAGTTTTAGACTAAAATGCATAAAAGAACTAGAATTATGAGTGAATTAGTTCAAAGATTTGAGAATGATATATGCTTTGTAGTCAACACAAATTATACTTTGATAAAAGTAGTTGAACCTAGGATAAAATGTCTGGCATCGATGGGTTACAGAATGAACCATGATTCTGCACTAAAATATATTAATGCATTGCTTGCATTACCAAAAGATCCAATTGCCACTAGGTTCAAAGTATATGAAGAGGCCAAATCTAGAATTTCAACAAATATAGAGATCGGTAAAATATCTAGAAAGGTAAAGAAGATGAAGAAAAATCTTATTGCTAAATACAGAGATGTTTCTGAAACACCTGAGGAGACATCGGTTGAACAGGCAACTGAAGGTCACTTACAGTTGGTTGGAAAACCATATGATAGTAAGGAGATCGAGTCTGACAAAGAAGAAGATCCCACACTGGTTCCTCCACTTGAAATTCCTATAAAGAAGCAGTTACCAGTACAAGAAGTTATGAAAACAAGATCATCAACTACAACTTCATCACCTAATAAGAAAGAAGCAAAGAAAGTAGCAAAAATGAGGGCAGCTACACTGACAAGGAAATATATCAAAAGAAAGAACAAGGTTGTAGCCGAGGCACCAAAGAAAAGGAGAAAACTGATAAGGAATAAAGAAGATCTTGAGGATACTGAGACTAAAGATGACGTTAATCAATTCAAGGTGGTCAATAACAAGGGAAAAATAATAGATGAAATTATTGAAGACATAGTTGAGAATGGAGATCTTACTGATCCCTTAGTAGATAGATTTGACAAGATGTCAAATGAAGATCAAACCAAGATAGAAGAGGCTGTCATCCAAATGATGATCAAATTCAAGAAAGTTCCAATGGAATTTTCCTGTGCATTACCGAAGAAGTTGGATGACAAGGTTACTGAAAAATGGACTATTGCACTAGACACTAAGAAAAGAAAGAGAGAACACTCTCTAGTTTGGGCAGCCCCACATTTAAGCTTTGGATAAATTAGTGAGTACTTGACCAAATACCAAGCAAAATTCATGATCAAGAACTGAGCCTTGATGATAATGGATCAAAATGTAGCAGATATGGATACCATAACTGATTCTATGTGGACATCAATTTTTAAGGCCGAAGAAAAACCCGAGCAAGAAGCATTTTTAAACTTGTCTAAGAAGAGACACAATTCAAAAGGTAAAGGTATTTGTATTGATGAGGGAACAACAATGAAATCAAAGAACACTGGTATTAGTTACCGAGGTAATTGATATCACCAAGCAAAAGGAAGACATAAATGTTTCACAGGATGCACCAGATAAAGTTGAAATTCAACTAGAGAAGAAAATTGATGATGATGTACTCATTGAGGACATCACAAATGGTGATCCTGATGACAAAGATGATGAAGATGTAAATATAGCACCTAATCAAGATGAAGCACTAGACACTGAATGTATATTTACATCAGTACTGGGTAAACTTCCTATACCTACAGAAGCAACTGAAACTCTTTCCCAAGTACAACTTGATGGCTCAGACCCTGAGAAAAACAAAGACATCACAGGGGATCAAGACATTGAGAAACCTACAGAAACAAATGAGCCTACACAAATAGAGGCACCTTCCACCAAGGCAAAGGAAATAGAAGAAACAAAGGAAACATAGGTAATCCCACTTGACACCACATCCGAGACTCCCACTATATCAACTGAGACTACAACTACCAAGGAGCAGCAAAAGGAAGAATGTGTGTTAACCAAGAAGGATACTCCAAAGATTGGAGATAAAAATATTATTGTTATTGAGAAGAAATCACCTCTAGCACCAGAGAAGAAGAAGAAAAAGAAAGGAAAAGGGCTAGTCACCTTTGATGAAGTGATAATTATTCCTAAATGTGACTCGAGGACCCTAAGCCCTGGAGACTTGAGTAAATATGGGGAGTTATGTTCAAGAAAGGAAACTCAAGAGAAGTTGAAGCAATAACACAAATGAAAAGAGATTTTAACAAATGTGAGGGATATTCTTCAACAGGTAGTACCTGAGGTGAATATTGATGAGGATACTCCTATCATAGATCAACTTGCTACACTTGCCGAGAATATCAATGACCTAGATATTGATGCAGATAAACGGATTGAAGAAAGGGTAGAATCCAGGATATAGTTCAAACTGGTAGAGAAAATAAGCCTAGAAGTGGCACTGAAGAAGGTCAAATTATATGAGGTAATCACCGAGATAAAAATATCACTCAGACAATTTGTCAATATTTACTAAAGCTTTGTACTATAGACACCTTCACTATTGAAGTCAGTGAGAAGATCAAAGGATTGGAAGTAGAAATATAGTTAAGTACAAATGCAGCTATAACTGAGCCTACTACTTTCTCAAAGCACATTCACCAAGTTCAGGAACTCTGGTGGTTAATAGAAGATCTAAAGAAACAAGAAGAGCACATAACAGATCAGGTTACTGAGTTACAGAAAGAACTCCTACCATACCTAAAAAATTTTGAGGCACACATTGTCAAAGCCGAACAACTCGTTGCAACACCAAAAATTTTGGTGTTAGATAACATCTTTGACATGCATGCACAAGTCAGTCTTGAGCACATTGCTCTCACCAACTTGAAAGAGGAATGGGCAAACCTCTTGGAGTTAGTAAGGAAAACCCACCAGCATATTTTTGACAAGATGTGAGTATACTACTTAATTTTTGCATTTGGCATTACTATCAAAAAGGGGAAAACAATGTATAAGTCTTTATGCCAAATATGTACATAGATGCTACGTATACTACATATTACTGGGAGCATGCATCGAGGGGGAGTACATAGCACATAGAAATTTTTTTAATGTATATGTATATGGTGGAAGTATAAGTTATATAGAAAATTTTTTCTATATACATTCAAAGTTTTGATACTAATGCCAAAGGGGGAGATTTTTATCTCTAATGAGCATTTAAGGTTTTCATTAGCATCAAAGGTTTGTAAAGATATTGGTCAATCACTTACATTGAGCTATTCGGTAACTAGAAGCAAG